>QANZ01041084.1:0-12046 GCA_003254925.1 Chamaecrista fasciculata | reverse complement strand
AAGATTTGATCTAGATTTCAAGATTCAAAATTTGAATTAAAGATATTAGAGTAATATTTTAATTCAAAATCTTTGGAAGATAATAAGTTGGTTATGACTTCCTAAATGTTAGGAATGTTTTTGATTTATAAAATTCCAAAGAAAAGGAGAGAGGGGATGGCGCATTCTTGTGGGTCCAAGGAGGGAGATTTGATCTTCTAATTTGATTCTCAAAGATTGCATTTTGAATTCAATTAAGATATTAAGGTAATATTTTAATTAAGAATTCAAGTCCTAAAATTATAATATTATTGTAATCTTATAATTTTATAATTTGATAATCCTATAATTTAGGGATTCCCTAATTATAATTATCAAAAATTCCCCTAACTATATATGGACCTAGGCAAGTCGACTTTGTGACCTAATTCACATTAGTGAAATTTTGTTTTCTTCTTTTGTGAGATAAGAGAGAAAGTCGCCTAGCTCAAAAACCTAGAGAGAGAAACTTCATCTTCTCCAAGAGTGTGAGAGAAATTAAGTTGGCCCATAGCCAGGGTTTTTGAGAGAAAAAACAAGAAGGTGTTCTTGTTTCTTGCACCACCATCCTTTTAAAGTTCAAGAATTGTTCTTGAATTTTAAGAGTCGTAGATCGAGTTCCCTTGTTCTTTTGGAGAAAAGAACAGAAAGCTAGCACCTTGGTGCCAATAAACTGCTCGTGTGGATTACTGGCGGAGGAAGGACGCTTCAAGTGGACTTCTCAGAAACGCACCGTTCAACCAGACCGATTGAAACCTTGAGGTATAACTTTATCCTTCACCGGTTTAAATTCTGCTAGCGGATCTGTAGGGAAATCATTGAATGGCGATTTTATTGTTTTTGGCGTTTTTAATTGTTAATTTTCTCGCCTTCGCTGCGCCGCCTCTATGATTTCCCAACAGCTAATGATATATAATGTAAAATTGATAGAAAAAGAAACTCAAATTCTAACTTAGATTGAAAAATAGACTACAGTCTGTCATTAATTTATTGAAAGAAATTAGTTAAAGGATAAATTGACAAAAATGTGAAATATTAGGGTTGAAATTGGCCCTAAAAAATATTAGGGACGAAATTGACAGTTGATGTAAAGTTTGTGAATAAAATTAGTACTTTTGCCTTTAAAATATTATAAATATATATTTTTTTTTTGTGAAATTTCACAATTTTTTTATCTAATTTAATTTTCATTATACTAAAACTTCATTCTCTTTAAATTAATAAACAAAATATTCATACCTTTATAAAAAAAATTACATAAATTTATATTTTATAACTTTGTATTTAAATAAATGTTGTCGTACCCGTATTTTATAATTTTCAAAATTAACCGTACTTCGTACCCGCACTCGTACCTCTGTAAGCACAACATAGATAACACCCTAGATAGTCGCCAAGATCATTCAATGTGACGAACATAGCTCAAGCAAAAGGGTTTTGCTATGAAAAGTACCTGTAGCTCAAGTAATGCAATTTTTTCCTTTGATTTTAACATGACTTTCAAAATAATTAATTAAAATTAAAACAAAAATAAAGAGAGGGAGAGTGAAATAGAAAATGCATTGTTTGAGCTATGATACTTTTTATAGCAAAACCTCATTGTGGGCTATGCATTGCATTGCTTGTCTTTGGAAAACTTGAGTTATGCATTTGATTGCTTCAGCTATAGTACTTTTCATAACAAAATCCTATACAAAATATTTTTGTATGTTTGGATTAGGGATAAGGGGAAGAATGGAAGGAAAGGGGAGAGATTTGAAACCTTTTTTTCTTTATTTGAAAAATTGATGATTAGTGGAATTGGCTAAGTTGTATCCTAGATGCTTTGTTTTTTAATGTAAGTTCTTTTTCTAAGAAAAAAAATTGATGATTAGAGGGGAAGAGAATGAAGAATTAATTTTATTTTTTCATTATCTTTCTTTCTCCACAAATTCCAAATACCCTAAATTAAAATATTTTGAAAGAGAAGCTATTTTCCCAAACAAAATAGTGAATAGAAGGAGATTAATCTCTCTTCTCTTTCATTCCCTTTTCCCTCCAATCTCTCCCTCCCCCCCTTTTAATTATCCAAACAAGCTTGGGTTTGTTTTGCAACTAAGAGGGGGAGGGAGTGGAAGAGATAGGAGGGAAAGGGAATGAGAGATTAAACCCCCATAACTCTTCTCCTTTTTTGGATCCTTCAAAATACTCTGATTTTGGGTATTTAGAATTAATGGAGATGGAGAAGAATGAAGGATCAAAATTTAATTCTTGATATTGCTCCTTGGGCTTTGTTGATTCCAATGGTCCTGCACGAGTTCAACTGAGGTTTGGTCCCCAGATGAGCCTCCAAAACTTAAGTCAAAGATTCGACAAAGTAAAAATATCAAGTATATCAAAATCGTGTGTGAGTCTTACCTGATGGTCTTATTTATAGAGCGGCTGAGGGTGAGGGTCGTTGGGCGAGGTATAGGTGATCCCCACCTATACCGTTAGTAGAATGAGAACTCAACCTGCTTTAATCGTGGTGACAATGACGAGTGCTAGGTCGATCTGTTGGTGATGTTGGTGGAGAGTCAGAGCGGGTAACCGATAGGCCTCGAATCTCATGGGCTTTGGATAATTTGGGCTTTTCCTTATCAATTCTCCATTCTCTTAGTCTCCAATTTCTTACTTTCCAAATAGAGGAAAGATGTTTAAGTCATCTCCCCTCCCTCCCATTATCCTGCCTAATTCTGAATTCAAATATAACCTTGCTATATTATTTTAAGCATTACACAAGCAGTTTTCTATGCAAAACTTGGTTCATCACTTCTCTTAATATAAAAGTGAGGAAAAAAATGAAAAGAGAGAATTCCATAGCTCCCTTTGATCATCCTTTCTAATTATCATCCTTAGGAACAACACCTATATACTACTAGAATTAGAATTAGAATTGCTTTGATGGGACTTTGTGTAAACTTTTTTAGTAAACATTTAAAAATGAACAGCTGAATTCCTCTAAAATTGAAAAATGTGAGTGGTCATTGTGGTTGAATTCAATCTTCAAATTCTTGGTTTTATTAATCTTGATGGAGGAGGAATGGTTGTATTGTAGTATGATTGAGTCATATCGTTTGGTAAAACTTAGGAACAAAGCATCTTTGACTACTATCCAAAATAAAAGAAAAAGAAAAGTGAAAAATCCCCCAAAGGCCTTGCACCTGCAGGCTTTATCAGCTACGATCGATCATGGTGACCCCACCTTCAATTCCTTTCTCTCTGAACAACACGAAGAAAGCAACGCACTGATATCAATATGTGTGATATACGTGAGACCCATTCTTCTCTGTTTTTACTTCCATTGATGATGGCTTCATAAAACCACAAACTAATGGCATTGCCATTGTCAATGGCCGCCTTCGTTTTCTAATATATATTCAAATTTTCCACGCTATTTCTCTCTCTTTCTATCTCTTACAAGTAATGCTTTTCCCTTTGGTCCCTTGGTCCACCCCTAATTTCTCGATTTTCCTTTGGCGATGAAGTGCTTCCATTTCTCGAACGCAGAAGGGAAAACGCGGGAAGACGATGATTCAGTCATCTCTAGGGCTTCCAGACTCTCTTGGGCTCGCTCTCTCAGCGTCGCTTCTTCTACTTTAGGATCTCGGAGGTCCGAATTCGACTCCGAATCCAAGAATTTATCCGATTCCGCCGAGTTCCATAAATTCTTGTCTCTCCGTCGAGCCAATGATTTGCGTGTTTTCTCCTTCTCTGAGCTTAAATTGGCCACTCGCGGATTCAATAGAGCGCTTTTGATCGGAGAGGGAGGGTTTGGTTCTGTGTATAGAGGTGTTGTTAGGGTTCCCAGAGAAGATCGAAATGCTGCATCTCCTTCCGATATCGATGTTGCGATCAAGCAACTCAACCGTAATGGACACCAGGCATGCTTTTTCTTTCTTTCTTTCTTTCTTTCTTTCTTTCTTTCTTTCATGCTTCCACCATATATTTCTCTTTCTACGCTAATTTCTGTTACTTAAGTCTTAAGTTGAGTATGTTTGTGTGCATCTTTTTTAACTTTCTGGAATTTTCTTTATCTTCGATTACTCTGAATTACTGCACAAATACCACCAAGTGTGTTGCAAATTGCGGATCGCAATATTGCGGTTGCGGCAAGCAAGCAACCGCATCACCCCGCAGTTGTGGTGTGATCCTGAATCACAGAGTTGCACCGCAACGTTGTGGTGATGCGGCTGAAATGCAGGTACGTTGTGGTTTGGATGATCAATTTTTTCTGATTTAAAGAAATACTGATCTGAAAAGAATTGGATAGTTTATTGGTTGATATATTATATCGACCACATATCATCACAGCTCTAGATATGAGATAATGAGATGGAGAGATTGAATTTTGGAAGAATGGGTGAGGTGTCAGTTCATATATGTGTGAGTTCATATAATATATTTAACTTTTAAAATTTAACATTTTGTGCAATTTTGAAAAAATTCACGACTGCAGTCACTGCAACTCGTACCGTAACACCCGCAATACCCGCAACCGCAATTTGCAACCTTGTCACTAAGTGCATGGATTAATTGGTTCGAATTGACCTAGTTTAATCGGGTATCGAATTCGAGACTTGGTAACGTGACTGCATTAAATACTCGTCAATAGTTTTGTTGCCCTTGTAGTCTTCATGGATCACACTTCAGAGTCATTGATGGCAAATTAGTGAATCTTGGCTCCTAGACCTTGTACTCAAAGCAAGACTTGATCAAGTATTATTAGTTGATATTTATGTTGCTAGTATAAAATCTTGAGATGCACCTTTGGTGGATGAGTTTAACACTTTAACTTGTCCTGAGTTCCATATCTATATATATGTACTTGCATTTCCTTGTTTTCAGGGGCACAAGGAATGGGTTAATGAGGTGAACTTGTTGGGTGTAATCAAACATCCAAATCTTGTGAAGTTAGTGGGATATTGCGCAGAAGATGATGAAAGAGGGATTCAGCGACTTTTGGTCTATGAGCTGATGCAGAATAAGAGCTTGGAAGACCATCTTATGGCTCGAGTGCCATCAACACTGACATGGATGGCAAGATTAAAAATTGCTCAAGATGCAGCCCGTGGCTTGGCTTACCTCCATGAAGAAATGGATTTTCAGGTACATACATATATATATGTATATATATATATATTCCATGCTTTGGATTATTCATGATGTGTTGAATATTTGTGGAGAGCATTTCTGAGCTTGGTAAAGGTAGCAGCATAACTTATTACAGAACACCCAAAATCATAGTTCTGTCTATGCTGGCTTTTGCTTCACAAATGACACAGAATCTATATACAATTATTAAGATCTCAAGTCTTGAAGTTTACTCTTCGCTCGTTGAAAGTGATAGAGAATGTATTCCTTTCATTTTTATGGATAGTTTCTAATCTGTATTGCATTTTCCATAAGCTTTTCTGTTGTGAATTACTGCTGTTTAGAACAATTTATGAATTATAACCATTTTCTACCTTGTGCAGCTTATATTTCGGGATTTTAAAACATCCAATATCCTGCTGGATGAGGACTTCAATGCCAAGCTTTCTGATTTTGGACTTGCCAGACAAGGACCCTCAGAAGGATTTGGCTATGTTTCAACAGCAGTAAGAAAAATGTGCTTTTTCTGCAGAAAATTCTTTAGATCATTCTTTTAAACATTCCTTATTGGAAATATGTTAATATTGCATGATAACATTGGAATAGCTTACTTTCCAGAGGCTAATTTTAAAGAGGCTCTAAAAAGCCGGGAAACAACATTTAACGTGAGTATTGCCATGTCAGTTACGTGTCTGAGACACGCATACGACATAATACGACACCTGTTTGATGAATGTCAGAATTTAAAATGATTTTTCCATGTCTTACACATTTAAAAATTGAAAAGATTGATGCATATAACATATGTCATAAATAGAAATTGTAATTTTGAAGTTTTCATTAAGATTTATAGATATTTAATTGTCTCTTCATTTCTTGTTTACTATTAGAATTACAATATATATGTATATATATGTCGTTTCATGTTATATAATTTCAAGAATTTGGTATGTCCATGTTTCAGTGTCATGTCCCATATCTATGTAAGTGTCTATGCTTTATAGAAGAGGTTAGACGAATGAGTCCAATGTATGATACCATATTGATGCATTGAATCTATGTTTTTGTCTTCATGTTACTATTATTCTGTTGACATGTGTAATG
Organism: Chamaecrista fasciculata; assembly: GCA_003254925.1. Taxonomy (NCBI): domain Eukaryota; kingdom Viridiplantae; phylum Streptophyta; class Magnoliopsida; order Fabales; family Fabaceae; genus Chamaecrista; species Chamaecrista fasciculata. The sequence continues at coordinate 5,812 of QANZ01041084.1, read as the reverse complement.
AATGATTTATTTTCTCTTCACAAAGGTTGTGGGCACAATAGGTTATGCTGCACCAGAGTATATTCACACTGGTAAGCTGACTGCAAAGAGTGATGTTTGGAGCTTTGGTGTAGTTCTTTACGAGCTCATCACTGGGAGGCGAGCAGTAGAGAAAAACCTACCAAGAAATGAACAAAAGCTTTTGGATTGGGTAAGACCTTATGTTTCTGACCCTAAGAAATTCCATCTTCTGCTAGATCCACGTCTTGAAGGACAATATTGCATTAAATCAGCTCAAAAGCTTGCTTCCTTAGCAAACAAGTGCCTCCTGAAGCAGCCAAAATCCCGTCCTAAAATGAGTGAGGTGGTTGAGATCCTTGGAAACATTATTAACGGGACAGTTTCTCAGTATGAATGCACACTTAAAGCTGTTGAAGAAAATAGAGAAGAAAAAGAAGTGAAGTTATCTGAGGAGGACACTGAATCCGAGGCAGCTAAACAAGGGAATAATTATCTGAAGAAGGTCTTTGATTTGAGAGAAATTGTGAGCTTAAGAAACAAGTCTATTGGAAGGTTAGATTGGAAAAATTGGGCTCCTGGGTTGGTAAGAAGTTGGTGATACCCCATCATCAAAATGTTAGGTGATCGCATAGTTTTCAGTTGAGTGCGAAATCAACTATGTCAGACGGACATACTTGAATCAATGAAATATATTGGTTGGTTTCTCCAATTTTATAATATTTGATTTAATAGTTGAATGTACAGATCATGAGGCAAGCCTCATTTTTTAGGTGGTGGGCTTTCTCTAGTGCACATTATAGGTATATTATGATACTAGTTTAAAAAATTTTCTCTGTTGTCTCTCTTGTTTCCCTTTCTTGTAAAGATAACACAGTTTTGTAATTCTTCCTATGGCCTATGGGGGTACCCACACAACTAAATGAATCTCTGAGTTTTGGATGTTCTAAGAGTCAAATTCAAGAATGCTCTGCATGATTCCCACCTAACGTTGAATTGGGGATTCAATCAAGTACAACTTTGACAATTTCGGTCGCAAGCAAAAAAGGGGAAAAAAAAGAGCATGACTTAGAATAAAGTAAATTTTAGAAAGAAAATATTTAAGAGGTGTGGAATCCTGTTTTCTATATTGATTGTCACTCCAAAATGGATCACGAAACCAAATTTATTTATGCAAAGCGATAAGGTTTGTCCCATTAGTACAATACATACGTAGGACCACCTATCTTTGAGTCACATCAAACCAATACCCTTTGTTTTTAGATGTAGTTCTTTCAACATTCTTAACCATTTCTTTTCTTGTTTCTATCCTTTCTTGTGGGCGCAGGGTCACTAGTTTCAGGACGAGGATTGAGAAGATACGGCTGTACTAGAAATCTACAAGTATCTATAATCATGTAGCAAAGATCACAATATGGATTTTGCTTTCGTTCTGCTAGCCTCTCATATGACATAAATCGTCATTTTGCACATATTCTTGTTCATAGTGTCCCATAACATAGTTATGCTGTTCCTTTGTATTCAAATAATTGTTTGGAGAAGACTTTTCTCGTAGAGACAAAACTTATCATGGTAATCTCTCTGTCTCCAAAAGAATGGTTTTTGACTATAGATAACAATTCTTTCTTGCAAAAAAGACAAAAATATTTTTTCCATCTTTGAACTTTATATCAATTTTGAATTTTGTCTTTAATATTTTTGTGCTGTCAATTTTGTCTTATAATTCATATTTTGGTCAATGCATTTATTTTATCTAAATATTTATAAAATATTGAGGATAAAATTAACAGCAAAAAAATATTGAGGATGAAATTAGAAGTTGATGTAAGATTAAGAACAAAAATAATGCTTTTACTTGCAAAAAAAATAATCTTTAGTTATTCATTCATATGATCATATTCCATTCCCAAAATAGCTCATTCATTAGTTTTTTAATAATTAAGGAATTTTTACTACATTCCGAGATTTATGTTTCAGAAAGAAAAAAATAAGAATTAGTAAAATATACTAAACAAATACATAAGGAAAGGAAAAGAACTAACTATACTCATCATACAAAAGTCAAAAGCAATGCCATTACACATTCTGCTTTACCAATCCCATCTATTTGTGACTGTTATCAAACACTTTGACAGTATCCAGATCCCAGAATACATTTGGCAGAAGTTTGATTTTGAATATATTAGCTGAAATAAGATATGTACAACCTATCAGATAACATCATGAGATGGTTAACAAAACATGCATGATAATTTTTTTAGGCAAAGGAGACATTAAGCCTTGATTAAAGCACTTGCTTAAGTCTCATGGTTGTCATTATGTCAAGCATAGAGTGGCGAAGCAGAGGGTCGGGGATAAGCCACAGTGGTCCTCCGGCAGATGGCATCGTCAGCACTTTTTCTACGAGCTCGAGACCGATTAACGGAAGAGTTTTGATGGCTTCCATTTTCATTTACAGAACTTTGTAGCTGCTCCAAAGCTGTGACAACCTCGTCCATGTTTGGCCTTATCTTGGACTCCGGCGAGAGGCATCGCAAAGCAAGCATGCCTGTCTTATAAACATGATCCAACAAATATTGACCCTCAAGTCGGCTGTCCACAACACGAAAAATCTTTCGCTTGTTTCCCAAATAGGGTTTAGCCCATTCTACCAAGTTGTGCTGACCCGATGGTCTATTCTTGTCAACTGCTCGCCGCCCGGATAACATTTCAAGCAACACAACTCCAAAACTGTAGACATCACTCTTGGCAGTTAGGTGACCTGAATTCACAACAATCTTTCAGTTTTTAGCAAAGTCGAATCTTGCATCATGATATCACACAAACTTAGAGGCAAGAACCAAACATTATTACCAGTAGCCAGATACTCAGGAGCTGCATATCCATAGGTTCCCATTACCCTGGTGGATACATGACTCTTATCACCTGTTGGTCCATCCTTCGCCAGCCCGAAATCAGAAAGTTTTGCATTGTATTTCTGTGATCAATTCACCCCAACCGTTAATTCTTCAGATATGCTATCAATCAAAATAACTCCTTTGCTTCTATTGCGAGAAAAAAAAAAAAAAAAAAAAAAAAAAAAAAAAAAGAAAGAGGAGGGGAAAAGGGCATACTGAATCCAGCAAGACATTTGAGGTCTTGAAATCCCGGTATATCACTTTTGTTTCAGCACTATGGAGAAATGCAAGTCCTTTGGCAGCACCAAGAGCAACCCTCATTCGTAGACTCCATGAGAGAGGTTGAAAATATGAGCCTCCTGTCATAGATTGAAGCAAAGTAGAGTCTGTGAATATCAAAACAGAAATAACTCTATGTATGCGATAAGCTTGGATGGGAAGAACGCACTTCTAAACAAATGATTCTCCAAGCTGCCTCGAGGCATAAATTCGTAGACCAAAAGGCGGTGTTCATCTTCTAGGCAATACCCAATCAATTTCACAAGATGAGGATGAGAAAGCTGTCCAAGATAGTTCACTTCAGCCTGAAAGAGAAAGGAAAAACAGAATTAAGACGAAATTTTCTACGAATTATACCATTATCACCATTAGCCAACATGATTACAAAAATCCTCTCTCTTGAGGTAAAACATAAAAAGGCTGCGAATTGTCATTGGATTCCAATAAGTTGGTTGAAAAACTCACCAACCACTCTCTATGACCTTGAAAACCATCTTGATTAAGTCTTTTGACAGCTATAACAATGCCGGTGCCGGGTTTGGCAGCAGCCAAGGAATGCTCATCAATCCACCCCTTATAGACTGATCCAAAACCACCTTCTCCCAAAACACTATCTGGACGGAAATTTCGGGTTGCTGTCTTCAGTTCTACTAGTGTGAAGCTCTTCACATTGGAAGCTTGCAAGATCTCTCCCTCACTCCGTGGAGTCTGAGGCACTGACACTGCCGATGCCCGGCTGCTCGTGCTGCTAACATCATTGCCGTCTGTGCTCACATATTTTGAGTTAAACCCTGCAAGAAAAAATAACTATCATATATAAACATCATGTTACATGCAAAATTGGGTAAGATTTTATTTGGATCTTCAGGCTCATAAAGGGTCAAGATTCACATTGGTCATGGATAAAAGAGAGAAACAAAACTTAAATGACTGCTAACAAGACAAAAATCATAAGCAAATCAAATACCAGTCAGGCCAATTCATGCCTTATTACAAAGTTGAGAGAACCAGCAAAGCAGATATGGATTTGCAAATCAAACTCATTCAATAAATGGGAGGAAAAGAAACAAAAAGGTTCCTGAGGTGAAGATCAAAAATTTCTTGAGGCCTCGGAATCCAAAGGGTACAGGAAAAACCTCAAATTGGGTGACATACAATATAATTCAGGTTTAGGAAATTGTAAATTTTGGGGGAAGCGAAAGAGAGAAAGCTCAAAAGCTATCCTTAAAGCAACCAGTCAAACATGAGCATGCACATCCATCTAAATTCAAGTGCACACTAAAAACAATGAAAAAATAAAAAATCTGTAATACCTGTGTTACATTGGCTCTCTGCTTTAATTTGGGCGCTCAAACAAATTCCCATACCAACTCTCACCTACATAGACATATACACCACATAAATTGCAGAACCACCACAAAATGAATTGAAAACAGGACAAAGGATAGATCCATAGTGAAGAATGGCAAGAATTTCAGAGGTAAACCTTGAGCAGCAAACGCTAAGCAGTGAGAAGAGGAAGCAAAACTGAGAAGAAGAAGAAGAAAAGAGAGAAAAGGGAGTTCTCAAATGTTATAGCAAGTTGACTAGGTTAGAGCAAAAAGTGGTTTTGGAAGAGAGAGAGAGAGAGATAGAAATGAAGAAGGGAAGGAGGAGAGTGGTGAGCGGTTTATGCATTCATGGTGGGAATGGACCCGTCTCTGCTTTGATGGTCCCGCTTCAAGCTGGAATCACACTACCTTTCTCTCTCTAATTTATACATATTATAGGTCTAAAACTAATTTTGATCCTTAATGTTTATTCAAAATTCTGTTTGGATCCATAATATTTTTTTGTTCCATTTTGGTCTTTAATGTTTTATAAAAATTTCATCGTTAGTCTCCGACTATTGAATATGATCATATCTCTCGTTTTAAATTTGAATACGACTAAATCAGAGTTATGAGTTAAATTTGATCAGTTCGTTCTTTGCCTAGTTGAAGTCATTATAGCAAATAACTGAACGAGGTCGAATCGGACATGAAATTGAGCCCAAAAATGGGTCATTTGTGTCATGAATTTGGTTATATCTCTCTCGTTTTAAGTCTGAATGTAACATAATTGGAGGTACAAGTTATTCTTGACGAGTTCTTTCTTTGTCTAGTTGGGACTCTTGACAAACGAAGTCAAATAATACTCTGAAAGTTAATATTGATATTTTGACCAAACTCACTTTCAGAGTACTATTTGACCCCGTTTGTCAACAACCCTGACTAGACAAAGAATGAGCTCGTTAAGAATAACTTGTAACATTGATTATGTTTCATTCAGACTAAATTCATGTACAGAATGGACCCTAAATTCATGTATAAAATGGCTAAATTAAAACGAAAGAAATATGACTAAATTCATGAAACAAATGATCCGTTTTAGGGTCCGATTTCTTGTTCGATTTGACTTCACTTGTCGATGATTCTAACTAGACAAAGAAAAAACTCATCAAATTTAACATATAGCTCTGATTTAATTACATTCGGGTTTGAAACGAGAGTCATATGATCATATTCAATAGCTAGGGACTAATGATGAAACTTTCAGAAAACATTAAGGATCAAAATAAAATAAAAGAAATTAGAGATCAAAATAAAACTTTGGATAAA
>QANZ01041075.1:11671-35103 GCA_003254925.1 Chamaecrista fasciculata | reverse complement strand
AATTATATTATCAGAATATCTTTATTTTAGGAATAATTAAATCAACAAATATTCTCCCTATTTAAAGGGGGCAAGTCGACTTGCCCCACACACAAGTGTGAGAAACCCTAGTTTGATTTTCCTCCTAAGAGTTAGAGAGAGAAAATAATCATTTGCACACACACATAGAGAAAGTCGACTTTCTCTAAGAGTTAGGGAATTTCGACTTTAGCTCCTAAATTAGGGTTTTGAGAGAAGAATAGGCAAGAAGGAGTTCTTGTGGGGGGATTCTTCTAGCGCCACCTCCATTGCTGAATTTCAAAGAGGGAGTTCTTGAAATTCAGAGGTCTGTAGATTGGTCCCGGAAATTCTTTTGAGAAAAGAATTTGGAGGCTAGCACCTCGGTGATCAAGGAAACTGTTCGTGTGGATTACTGGCAGAGGGAGAACTCTGGGAGTGAACTCCGTGGAACTCGCCCCGTACAACCATCGTTTTGAAACTCTGAGCTATAACACTAACCAAAAGTTTTAAATTCTACTAGCGGATCCGTTCGAGAATCATAGGACCTAGGCGTTATTTTTAATTTTAATTTTTGTTTCCGCTGCCTTAGGCGCCTAGGATTCCCAACATTATGTGCATGCATTGTTATTTTGAACTAGTGGAGATACCTTGCCCTTCACGACTAGGATAGGTTGGATTACTCACTGAGTCTCTTGACTCACCTCGTTGTTTACATTTTCAGTTTCAGGTTTACAGGAACCATCTTTTAGTGTTGTCTAGATCGAGCGCCCTCTTGGAGTCCCACATATTGTTCGTGTGGGTATATTGGTTATTCCATGTGACTTTGATTCACTTGTATTTGGCATTTGACTCTAGTTGTACTCCGTTAGATTTACAGTAAGGGAAATGTTAGGTTTATTTTTACGAAAGATTGAAATCATCATCTGAAATGAATTTATAAATTTTGTTGGAGTGAAATTTAGAAATTATGATATGAATGCATGTGTTAGGCTTACGGGTCATAGGGTTCATCCTTGTGGTTCGTGCCAGTCACGGATTCCGTTAGGGGGTTGTGACAATAAGTCTCAAATCAAATAAAAATTAAATTGAATTAGAACTAAATTATATCTTAAATTAAGTTGAACTAATGAGAGAACTTAAATCAAATTGGTCAAATTTGAATTTAAAACGAATTAGATTTTGAATCAAGTTAAAATTTAGACAAAACAAAAAAACTAATAGGTAATTGTATACTACAATCTATATGGGTGCATTTGGTATGTTGTGATCTCATACCCGCCATCTTATATACTATGGTATCTTGGATGTCTAGCGTTTGGTAACGCCATGATATCTTCATACGTCGACATCCAAGGTAACACCATGTCATCATATGACAGCAAAAAGGGTGTTATCTGATGTCGACACAAAAACTATGTTATCTCAGATGACAGGGTTTGCAAGAGCATTTTTTAATCAATGTTCCAATTTTATCCTTTTTGATTTATTTGTTTTTTTTTTAATAAAACTTACTATATATTTGGTTCCTAAATTTATAACCAGTCAACTAATTTATTAATGAATAATCAAAATATATGACTCATTTATGGAATTATTTCAATTGTTAATAATTTAGTCATTGGGTCAAATTTAGGGACCAAAAAGAAATTTAATGTAAATTTAGGGATAAAAAAGTTTTAATAAGTATAAATTTAGGGATAAAAAAATATAAAATCAGTTCAAATTTAATGACTAAATCATATATTTAATTTGAAAATATTAATATATGTTTTTAAAATGTTAATAAAGGTAAACATGAAAATTTAAAGAAGATTAATGTTATTCACAAGAGAGTACCAAACATATGCATCTTATATCTCTGACATCTACTATTGTCATACCAAACATTGACATTGATAATATAAATATCAGGTATCTTATATTACAGTATCACATACCACGACATCTGAGATACTATGACATCTAAGATGACAGCGTACCAAACGCACCCTATATATCATTTTCATTATTAGATATCTAACAAATTGTGTGAACATGACATATTATCTTTGGAAAAAAAAAAAAAAAAACATGATACATTATCAGAGTTTAATCTAAAAAAAATGGTCCATCCTCATCAAATATAAAGTGAAAAATGACGGTTGAGATTTTAAAATTATTTAAATTCAAGTTGATATTAAACTTTATATATATATATATAAAGGATCTCAAATTGATTCTAATTTAAATTGAAATAGATACTAAACAAATACAAAATTGAGTCGAATATAAAGTCAAATTTAATTATGTCTAAATTAAATTCGTATTTATATTAAATAAAAATTTAAATTGAATTTGAATTCGAATTAGGTCAAGTATAAATTTAAACTAAATTATATTATATCTCAAATTAAGTTGATTCAAATTAATGATATTAAACTAAATTTAAATTTAAATTAGATTACACTTGAATTTAAAGTAAAATAGAGTTTTTTATTATATTCAAATTCATTTATAAATTAGATAACCGTGTAAAAATAATTAATTATTTATTATTTGTTAGTTTATCTTAGTAATTATTTTCTACGATCACCTATTTCATATAAGACAATTATTTCAATTTCACTCGGATTAAAATTTAACTAGAAACTGAAAGAGTTAAATATTGAATCAAATATGAATTCATACTTAATTATATCGTAAGTTAAGTTTGAATATATACTAAATCAGATAATAGGTCTCAAATAAAATCAAATTAAATCAAGAATGAGTTTAATTAAATTGAATTATATCTTATATTAAGTTGAACTAATTAAACAGATTTGAATTGATTACTAATTTCGTTCCCAAACATTAAATTAACGGTCAATTTTGTCTTCAATGTTTTACATTTTGGTCAATTTTATCTTTTGCTCTTAATTTAGACAAATATTAACGAAAAAATCTAAGTAGCTAATAATATATTATATAAAATTGATAGAAAAAGAAACTCAAATCTTAACTCAGATTGAAAAACAAGATGCAGTGTGTCATTAATTTATTGAAAAAACTTTGTCAAAGGATAAAATTAACCAAAATTTGAAACATTGGGGACGAAATTGGTAATTGGTATGAAGTTTGGGGACAAAATTAGTACTTTTCCAGACTTTAAATTCAAAATTTGTATAAAAAAATAAGGAGTAAAATAACTTTCCGGTCCCTGATTTATGCACTCGCTGACAGATAGGTCCCTGAATTTTACCCATTGTACTAGCCGGTCCCCGAATTTTGCAAACTCTACACTAATTGGTCCCTCCGTCATATTGGCGTTACAAAAATGCTGACGTGGCCATAACGGACGCTGATGTGTCCCGTTATCGCCACGTCAGATCCCGTTATGTTGAAAAAAAAAATTTGTGCCACATAGATAAATAGAATTTGTGCCACATCAGCATTGTTGTAGTGTATTTTCCGGTCCCTGCGTTTTGGCCAGTGTACTTTGCGGTCCCTTAATTGATCCAGCCACTTATTCTCAATTCCTCCTCTTTTTGCTCATCTTCATTCATTTTAGTCCCAAATCCTCAAAATAAAATTGTAAAGTGTCCCAAAATTCTTCCAAACATTCCAATTTAATCCGTAAAAATATTAAAAACTCTAAACCTTAAACTCCAAACCCCTAAACTCTAAAACTTAATTATTTTTTTTAATCTTCATCTTCAGCTTCATCTTCATCTCCATCTTCATTCATCATCATCTTCATCTTCATTCCCAAATCTCACTTCCTTCATCTTTGATCAAAATCCATGTGCGAAACCCACTTCCTTCCCAAAACCCACTTCCTTCATCTTCATCTCCATCTTCATTCATCATCATCTTCATCTTCATTCCCAAATCCCACTTCCTTCATCTTTAATCAAAATCTACGTGCGAAACCCACTTCCTTCCCAAAACCCACTTCCTTCATCTTCCATTCATACTCTATTTCATTCACTTACCACGAGAGAAACCCACAAAATGCGAAACCCACTTCTCTGCAGATTCCGAAGATGAAGATGATTAGAGAAGAATGTGGGGTCTGCAGATGCAAAATGAAGAGTGAAAACGACAGAGAGTTTATGAATGAGCAAAAACGAAAACGAAATTGATGAAGGAGCGAAAATGACGGAGAATTGAAAAGCTAACCCAGAAATCGCGATTTTGGTTCGATTTGGCTAGATGTGAAAATGGTTTCTAAAATTGAAATTTTGATTAGGATAAAGCACTCATGGACATTCGTACACACCCTCCGCTCATGAAGCACTCATGAAGCACCCAGAAATTTTTTTCAGAATTTGTAGGATTTAATTTTAATGTTTGGATGAAGGTTCAGGGGGAGAGAAACCCACAAAATGCGAAACCCACTTCTCTGCAGATTTCGATTTCTTCTTCTGAGTACATTCCATGATCTATTTTGATTCCCAAAATCTGCACAATCGCAACCACGCCAAGAACAACCACAACGCCAATCTATTTCGATTTGCTGTCGTCGTCGATTCCATGATCTATTTCGATTCGCAAAATCTGCACAATCGCGACGATGCGGTTTCCCAATTTCAAGTCTCGGGCCTGCCCGACGCCGATTTGCTGCAAATGTTCAACGACGACGGCAGCGGTGGAAGACTTGAGGACGAGGACGTCAATTTTCTGTTCAAAATGGGTACAGAAGAGATCGAGTTCCACATGGAAGTGATTTTGAACAGCCCGAGCTATCCATATCTGGTAATGGAAGATTCAACGGCGGCTATGGCGGTGGGTGATGAGAAGAAGATGAAGATGCATTCTGGTGAAGTTGCTGCATTTTTTTAACTTTGGTGTAAATCAATTTAAACCTCCCATTTGTTTTTTTTGCTTATGTTTTGGTCCTATTTTTTTTTAACTTTTAAAATAGGACTTTAGCCTAGAATTTTTATGAAATTATTATTATACCCTCATTGATTTGACCTAAATTTAACGTAAGGGTGTTATTTGCACGTAATTGAAAACTCAGGGGTCCTATTTGCACAAATTGAAAACTCAGGAGTGTTATGTGCACCCAACCTCAAACTCATGGGTGTCTCTGCATTTTGACCTATAAATAAAGATGGGTCAAGGGCCTAATTGTTCAACTCAGACTTTTTTTTAGAGTTTAGGGTTTGAAGATTTAGATTTTGGGGTTTTAGGGTTTGGGGTTTTAGAGTTTAGGGTTTTAAATATTTTTAAGGACTAAATTAGAATGTTTGAAAAAGTTTTGGGACACTTTATAATTTTATTTTGAGGATTTGGGACTAAAATGAATGAAAATGATGAAAAAGAGGGGGAATTGAGAATAATGGAATAAAAATGGGTCAGGGACCTATAAGTACAATGAGGAAATGCTGATGTGTCGCTATTTTATGACGTGGCAGCTCTTTTTTTTAAAAAAAAAAAAACATAACGGGTGCTGACGTGGCCATAACGGGACACGTCAGCGCATAACGGGACACATCAGCGTCTGTTATGGCCACGTCAGCTTTTTTGTAACGACAATATGACGGAGGGACCAATTAGTGCAGCGTTTGCAAAATTCGGGGACCGGCTAGTACAATGGGTAAAATTCAGGGACCTATCTGTCAGCGAGTGCGTAAATCAGGGACCGGAAAGTTATTTTACTCATTGGGAAATGGATCTTCTAGAGTTCCTTTCTCTATATTTCTTGTCGAGTATGAGAGAGAAAGGAAGAGAAAACAAGAGAGAGAAAGAGAAAATATAATTTTACATATTTTTATTTCATGAATTTTATATTTTTTCGCTCTTCTTATTTCTTTCTCTCTCTAACTCTACAAGAAATGTAGAGAAAGAAACTTTAGAGGATCTAATCCCTTACCTTGCTGGTATTGATTTAATAATTTTAAGGAAAAAACTTATATCAAGTTCCTTATATCCTTGTTATCAAGTTCCTCCAATCACAAGGTTTAATTATATTTTTCTCTCTTCAATGATTGGTCGTATAAAAAGTGGTGTTTAATATTCTCTCTCTATGATGATTGGTCATATATAAAATTTTTGCCACGTATGAAATTTCGATTGGAGAACTTGATAACAAGGATATAAGGAACTTAATATAAGTTGTATCCTAATTTTAATGAAATGAAGCCACAAAAGATGAACTTTATGTTTCTGATGTGTTATTTATCAATACAATTACATATGTATGGGGAAGTTTCTGTAGTTGGTCTTTCAAAATTATTATATAAATAAATTATTTTAAATATAATATATAAAAATATATATAAACAAAAATATTAATTCATCCCACGTTCATGTTGAACCCAAAAATATAAAGTTATCCCATGTCCATTTTCATACTGATGTTCATTATTTTATTTTAAATATAATACTTGTAAATATTAAAAAAAAAATATCCAAGTTCATCCCCGTAATGTTAAATTCATCCAAGTTTATTAAGAAAAACAGAACTTTTAATTTAAAATGTAAAATTTATTATTTCAATTTATATTAACTTTCATTTTTTTCTCATTTTTTTAATGTTATTGAATAGTTTTTTATAAATTTATATAGGCTGATCCACCAATATTATTATTGTATATTTTTAACTAAATTATTACAAATTTTACAAATTTTTAACTTTCATTTTTTTAATGTCATTTAGAAACAAATTTTGCCGTTGCTAAATGGAGTTTTTCTAGTAGTGAATTTTTTTGTTGCACTTTTGATTTTATATCTTTTGCTCATGTTACAGATTTGGTGTCCGTGTTACTTTTGGTGAGGTTATAAAAAAAATATAAGACCAAAAATGCACTTTGACCAATTATTGATAAACTAACAAATATATATAATTGAGTCTTGTTGTTATTGAATTATCTTTATAAATTATTAATTACTACTAATTAGGCTTTTCAAAACCAAGTAAAAGGATTTTTTGACAAAAGCAAATTAACATCCTTTTTTGAATCTCACTAATTAGAGTTAGTCTTTTTGTTTGGGGTGGAGGCCACAAATAAGTAGGGTAAGTACCTGGGTGTTTTTGTTGATGACAAGCAGGATCTGAAGCGCAATTTTGAAGACCTTCTTCACAAGATTAATAATCGGCTAGTTGGTTGAAAAAACAAATTCCTCTCTCAAGCGGGTAGATTCACTTTGATAAAATCTGTTATTCAGTCGGATCCGGTGTATAAGATGTCATGCTTCAAGGCCCCTAGGAAAGTGACGGACGCCATCAATAGCACGATGACAAACTTCTTTTGGGGCTTCAACGGGGACAAAAAACGGATTCATCTCCTTAGCCGTGATGTGATCTTCAAAAAGAAGAACGAAGGTGGGCTTGGTCTTCGGGATACTAGTTTAGTGAACAAGGCGCTCCTCACTAAACACACTTGGAGAATCCTAGATAACCCGCAATCTATGGTTTCCCGTTGGGTGCACAACAAGTACATTGTTCCTTTCTCAGACTTTGACTTCAAGCCTTGCTCGTCGGCCTCTATTGTTTGGAGAGGGATTAAAGACAATGCTTCCATCATCACGGACCACCTCAAATGGAAGCTGGGCATGGGTGATAGGGTTGATGTCAAAAGCAAATTTTGGGGTGGCCACATCTCTGGCACCCCTTCTGGTATCCTTGTCAATGATCTGATCGATCACACCTCCTATTCTTGGGATATCGATAAAATCAGTCGAGTCTGTTCCGGAGCTGATACAGCTAGGATTCTTACTACTGCCGGTCAGATTCGTAACATGTCGGACACGTGGGTCTGGAATCCTGTTGCCATTGCGTCGTACACTGTTCAAGCTGGTTCCGAGCTGCTTCATCAGGTGGGCCATCCAGGTAATGGTAATAACTCAGGTTTCAACTTTCCGTGGAAGGATTTCTTGAAGTCTAAGGTTCCGCTGAGGATTCTTCTCAATGTCTGAAAGATTTACAATAATGGCATTCCTACGTTCGCGAACCTCAACATATATCATCTTCATTGTGATATTGTTTGTCCCTTCTGTGGTGATACAGATGACTCGATCTCGCACACGTTTTGCGCTGTAGTTTTGCCAGAGCTGTCTGGTTTGGACTGTCGTTTGCTGTTAGGAGTGAGGTTCGAGGTGGGCACTTTCAGCGATGGCTACTAGGGTAGATCCGTCGTTGGAAGAGAGACAAGGACAAGTTTGATATTTTGTGGATTACCATTTTGGTTGGTCTTGACAGGATTTGGATGTGCAGGAATGACATTGTTTGGAAAGGTGCCAAAGTCCTCTCGTCCACGGTAATTAGGTCTATTTTATCTTCCGTTGAGTCTTATGTTGCAGCTTATGATCAGTTTCATCTTCTTTTTGTTAGGTTATCTTTTAACTCTGCCCATGATTTTAATTTTCCTCATCTCATTGCTTCTTCGAGTCACAATCCAAACACCCCCACCGTTGGTAGTTGCTCATATTGTACTCTGGTTCACCGTTTTTATATATATAAAAAAAAACTAATTAACTTGGATTTAAAATTTAAATTAGAGGTTGCTATATGTTCTGTTTCGAAACTAGTGTCATGTCTCAGTTTTGAGAACTAAAAAGTATAATATACAAAAATCGTTCTGAATTTAATTTTGATTTGATGTGAAATATCTTTTTTGTTAAGATTCTAACTTAAACGGTTAATATATATTTTCTATTTTTCTTAATTAATTATAAGTTTAGATGATGGTAAAAATAAAATAAAATATATTTTACAACAAAAATAATTTATTGTACAATATTAAAAGATTTATGAAATATTTCAAATATTTTTAAATTTTTTAAAAACATTTCGAATAAAATCCAAAGAGATCTTATATATCTTAATCAATTTAAATTATTTTATTGTTAAGATATAAAAAGAAATTTAAATCAAATATGAATTAAATGCGCAATTTATGCGATCATTACAAAATTTAAAAGATTATAATATCATCGATTTGAAGAAATATATAGTATTATTAAATTATTAATAAACTAACAAATATATATAATTGAGTCACTATATGCAATTTCTCTGCAATAAAAGGATGATTATTGACCATTTTAAAAACTGAGTAGGATTTTAGTAATTATCCTGTTGTTATTGAATTATCTTTATAAATTATTAATTACGGTTAGGATTTTCAAAACCAAGTAAAAGGATAGTATCTTGACAAAAACGAATTTCAATTGAATTCAAATTTTGAAATTTGTTGGTGTATATTGTGCTCACACGTATGTTATATATATATAAGATCGGTGCTTCTTAATTTTCTCAGAGTTTGATTAGTGTGGTCATTAATTTATAGGGAGATGGATATTGCGCTGGGAAGTAATCAATGGGCAGATATTCCTTCTTATCTATTGGATGAAATTGTCAAATTTATTGATTCCTACAGTGATTACGTTAGTTTATGTGGTGTTTGCAAATTGTGGAATTTATCATTGTCATCAGAAATTCCCAGGCATCTCAAAGTTCCTTTGCTAGTGCTACCCTACGAAGATGAAGATAAAAACAATTGTACTCGTCCTATTTATGATCCTGGAGAAAAGAAAGTGATTCACTCGTTACAATTATCAACACATTATACTATAATTCATGGTTCTTCTCATCGTTGGTTAATCACTATTGAGTTAGATAATGGAGAATTGCAGATGTTACAACCATTTACTAAGGTTCGTATTGATCTTCCACCCTTATTTACTTTTCCCAATATAGTTAAGTGTCAATTTGATAATGAATATGATGAATATATTATCAAAAGAGATGATGGTACAATCTACACAAATTGGAAATATGATATGGGAAAATTTTATATTCGCAAGATTATTTTGTCCTCTCCACCTGATGATGATGATCAAGATTTTATGGCTATTGCTCTTTATGGAGACCTTTTTGATTGGAAGTATGAGTATGATAAATTGGCTTATTGTATGCGCAATGACAAAGAATGGAAGGATTTTATCGAGCCAAAAGAAAAACCAATTTATGAAGATATCATATTTCACCAAGGACGGATTTATGCTATAGATCGAATGGGTGTCATATATGAATATGATATTAAAACAAAAATTGGAAGTTTGAGTGGAGCACCGATCAATAAGTGTCTAAGTGAACTTATTTACCCAAGCTGTAGATATTTGGTTAGCACAAGTAATGGTTTGCTTTCAATCGAAAAATATGTATTTGATGAAGATGACGACTCAAACGAGCGATCGTATCACACTTTCAAATTCAAAGTATTCATTTTGAGTGAATCGAAGTGGGTAGAGGTGAAGAATTTGGGTAACAATATAATAATAGTTGGACTCAACTCTTCAACATGTTATGCAGTTCCACTCGGAAAAGGAAATTGTATTTATTATTCAGATGATCGACTTCTATTTCATGTAGCAAGAGGAGGTCATGATAATGGTGTCTTTTATTTACAAGACGAAACCATTCATTCCTATGATTATTTATTTCCTGGGAATGATGCTGTCTTTCCCCTTCCAATTTGGTTGCTTTAGATTTATTTTTGTGAGTGTAATTAGAATTTGTTTAAATTTTTCGTGATTGAATTTGTTTAAATTTATTTTCTGGGATGAATTTGTTTAATGTTGTCACTTATTATGATTAATTTATTTTCGTGATTGTAATTAGAATTTGTTTAAATTTTTCAGTTTGGTATCGAGATTCCTTAAACATGTTTATTTAGCTTATCCATCTTGAATCCTTCATTATTACATGTATATATGAGTTATTGATATATGTGACTTAAAATTGTATTCTGTTCACACTTCACACACATATATAAAAATACATATAAATATACATAAGTGGCTTTGGTAAAACTTTAAAAATAATATAGAATATATATATATATTCAAAAGTCAAAACCATGTAAAAAATAATTCCTTGTAATAATAACTCAATTAAACTTGAATAAGAAACTCGTATTTTGTTTTCTTTTTTTTTTTGAGATAAAGTACTATTTGGTCCCTCCCTTTTCACACTTTGAATTATTTGGTCTCTACATTTTTGAAATAGACTATTTGGTCCCTCATTAATCACAAATTAACTATTTGGTCGTAAAATGCTTACATAACACCATTAAATTCTAAATAACTTTTCCAACACCTCTCAATGATTTACTCTTTCTCGTTCATTATTTCTATATATATTTGTTTGATAATTATACACTTTCAATGATATTGTACCAATGATTTTAAATGTGGTTCATAAATTAGGTTTGGTTGTGGAATTGCATAATTTTCTAAGACATTGCTAAGAGTTCTAATTGTCTTTGTTTGATGCTCTTTCATCACGGTTTGCCCATTTTAATTATAAAATAATATCAAAATATTAAACTCCTAATTTATCTCTCTATCCTTAAATCATGTCTAACTCAATCTTAAAATTTGAAATTCCTTATTTCTCTCTGTAGTCGATAGTCGGTAGCGAACCATATCAACAAATCAATTTTTCCAATCTAGATAGTAAAAAAAACCGCAAAAATTAAATTTATTAATTCAAGAATTCAATAGTTACATAATAATATCAAAAAGTCAAAACTCTTAATTTATCTCATAGTCCCTAGCTAACCAACTCAATCAAGTAATCATTTTATAAATACAATTAATTTTTTTTTTCAAGAAATCTGAATAATCTAAACATAAAAAAAAAACATACAAAACAGTCTTCAACTTCTCATTTGTCTCACTCCCTCTGTTTGTAATTGCTCATTTCCTCTTTTTATTTTCTTCTCTCACCTTCACATAAGACACACCCAATCACCAATAACTCCTCAATTAACTAAAAATAATTATGTCCGATCACTACCATCATCTTTGTCACTGTCACTAAAAAAATAAAAATATATCTACCCATCACTATTTTTTTTATGTTACAAATGAAAAATAAAAAAACAATTAAAAAAACACCAGATCAACCCATGAATCTCATAAAATCAGCAATCCACTATCCTAATCATTTTTTAAAATTAAATTTACAGTTTTAATTGTCAACTTCTCATCTTACGTACATTGTTTTTCAAAAGAACAAATTATAAACACAATTTATAAAACTAAAAATCTGTCTAAGAATCCCAAAAAATTATCAACCTACTCTCCCAATTTTAAAATTTAAAAATATCTTAATAGATTTCACTTTACAGTTCCAACCGAAAACTCATTTTCTCATGTACAACTTTTATAGTGGTAAAATTCTATAACGAATTTCTATTTTAAATTCTAAATAACTCTTCCAACACCTCTCACTAATTTACTCATTCTCTTTCATTATTTATGTGGTTGTTTGATAATTATACACTTACAATAATATTGTACAAAAGATTTTAATGTAGTTCATAAATCAGATTTGATTGTTGGATTGTAGAATTTCTAAGCATGCGTGTCAAATGAGTCATTAAAGACTCATTAGACATTTGTTCTATTTTTTTTTTGTGCTCTATGATCAAGGTTTTCCCTTTTTAATTATAAAATAATGTCAAAATATTAAATTAATACTTTATCTCCCTATCCAGAAATCATGCCTAACTCAATATTAAAATTTGAAATTCTTGACTTCGTGGTAAACTTTTAAATAGAGCTCAGATTTGCAGAGGATTAGTCCTTAGCCTGTTGGGCTAGGGTTACTTTGGGCAACCAAAAAAAAATTTCTGATTTCTCTCTGTAATCAATAGGCTCTAGCAAACCATATCAACATATCAATTATTCAAATCTAGATGGTAAAAAAACCCCTCCAAGAAAATTATTAATTAAAGAATTTATTAGTTACATAATAATATCAAAAAGTCAAAACTCCTAATTTATCTCATACTCCCTACTAACCAACTCAGTCAAGTAATTATTTTTCAATAGAATTAAAAGATGACTCAACAAATTTGAATAATCTAAACATAAGAAAAAAAAATCGGATGCAAAACAGTCCTCAACTTCTCGTTTGTCCCACTTTCTCTGTTTCTACTTTCTCATTTCCTCTTTTTATTTTATTTTCTCACCTTCACAAATGACACACCCAATCACTAATAACTCCTCAATTAACGAAAAATAATCGCATCTGATCACTACCCTCATCTTCATTGTTGTCATTAAACAAATAAGCATATATCCATCCATCACTATTTTTATGTTACAAATGAAAAATAAAAAATAATTCAAAAAATACCAGATCAACCCATGAACCCCGTAAAATCAGCAATCCGCAATCCAAATAATTTTTTAAAATTTACTTTACATTTACAATTGACAATTTTTTTTCTTCTAACGTACATTTTTTTCGAAAGAACAATTTGTATACGCAATTTATAAAACTAAAAATTAAGCTANTTTTAGGTCATTGTGCATGACCTTCAGGTGAGTATCCTCTCTATTCTAGAACTTGTTTTATCATGCCTATGTGAAATTTTTGCTGCATATTGTTTTTGGCAAGGTTAAAGTTTTTATGAAAATATGTTTGAAAAGCTTATTTGAGACTTATGTGTTTGTTATAATATTTTGATAAGTATTATAATGAAAATGAGATTTGTTTTTGTTTGAAAAATGTTTTTGGGCTGGTTGGGTGAATCGTTGGTTCTTTCGTTATGGGTACCAATTGGGCTTTCGGTCCCGGAGTCACACCATCCGTTGGCCAGGATGTGATGTGGGCATGGATCTAGGCTTTCGGGGACGTGCCGGAGTGGCATGGTTCTAGGCTTTCGGGGTCGTGCCACGGTAGACCGTCTCCAACCCTTGAGGTGGGGAGTCTATTCGTTCTCGCGGGATAGGCCATTTGCAGGACCTTCGATTTCACTCACCAGTAACGGGGGCGCCACCCATGGGTTTTATGATTAAAACGTATTTCATATTTATGAAAAGTGATGATAAAGATATTGGTTCGCCATATATGATTTGAGATATGGGTTTTATGATTGAGATGTGAATGTATTATATGCATACACTATTATTTTGAATTAGTGGAGATACCTTGCCCTCCACGACTAGAATAGATTGGATTACTCACTGAGTCTCTTGACTCACCCCGTTGTTGTTTACCATTTTCAGTTTAAGGTTTGCAGGAATGATCTTTTAGTGCTGTCTAGATCGAGTGGCCCTTTTGGAGTCCCACATATTTGTTCGTGTGGGTATTTTAGCTCATCCTATGATAGTAAAACATCTGGATTTGTATTTGACTCTAGTTGTGCTCCGTTAGATTTACAGTCAGGGTCGTACTGTGTTTAATTCTGAGCTGAATCTTCATGAGAGAAGAGTTCTATCTGAATTTCTATTGTTGAAGTAGTTATTGAATACTTTATGGAACCCTTTATTTATAAGAGAAATTCTACAAAAGTTTCCATACAAGTTAGTACCTTGAAAAATGAATTATAAGTCATGAATAAATGTATGTATCAGGTTACATTTGGTTATGTATATGAGAATCTCAGGCTTACGGGCCATGAGGCTTCTTATGGTTCGTGCCGGTCACGGATTCCGTCAGAGGGTCATGACAAAGTTGGTATCAGAGCAATGGTTAGGTCACTGTGTCTAACGGAGCAAAGTGTCATCCGGTGTTATCTTTTGTTGCTACTATGAATCCCGGGCATAATAGCAACATAAGCTAACATTTGAGAGGCCTTATAGGACGTCTTGTGTTATCCCGTATCAATTCTTGAAACTTCTATGTGGGGTTAGTGTTACTATTAGGAGTGTCCCTCCTTCGTCAAGGGACTCTAATGTTTTGTGAAGGAAGTCTTAGAGTATATTTTTGTTGGGCTTTTGTGATACAGCTAAACCTTTCGTTCTCTTAGGTAGGGTAATTGTTTTTGTTGGGCTTGTTAGTAGCAATGATAGATCGTACTCTAGCTATTGAATTCTTAGTGTAGTGTTTGAGACTTGCCTTTTGTATTTCGATAGTGGTTAAACTGTCCAACGAATAATTGGAACGAAGAGCCAACTGGTCTATTATGCAGTTTAGAGTGAATTTGTATTATGAGAATTGTGATTGGAAAGGGAGATAAGCTAATAAGTCCTAAGGTACCTTTTCTTTTAATGAATTGGGTTATATGAGATGAACTCGTAAGTCTTGAGTGTTTTCCTGAAGGGTATTGAAGTTGAGACTGAAAATTTATAATAGGTATACGTGTCAACATATCTTTCTTATATATATCAAATAAGTATGCTAGGTAGAGATCTACAAGTAATGTGGATAAATCTTATTTGAATCTTTGTTATATTACCTCCTCTTATATCCTCTTCAATATTGTTGCATTGTCTGTATTTTTATCTCATCCATTAGTACATTACTACTAATTAGAGAAGCTAGAAATATGAAAACAATGAAATAATCATGTAGAGTTGTCATTTCGTAGGAATTAATTATATATTATTGTTTGCACCTAAACTCTAACCTAAGCTACATGAGAAACATGTCTTCTCTTTAAAGGAAGTGAAAGGCAATATCAATGATCAAATAGAAGTAATTAGGTGTAGAAAATGACATGCATATAAATAAAACAGTTTCAAGCAATATACTCTCTCCCACTAGCTGTTGTTGTTTTCGATTCGAATTGTGAGCCTCTCAATTATTTTGGTAATTCTTAAATATAGTTAGGGATTGATTCCTTTGTTGATTATTGAACTATGCTTGTATTTGACTGTTAGGAAGAGATTTCAATCACTTGTTTTTTTTGTGCTTGTTATCACTTATCCTTGTACATGTTGCCCTGCTGCAAATGCTGCAAAACTATTACCTTGGAAATTTGAATTTCGAATACAAAAAAAAAACGGAAGAGAAATTTAAAGGAATTAGTGTTTGGGATGATGTGTTTTGATGTGTTGTTAGGTAGGCTTGACGATTCAGTTTAAAAAAAAAAAGTGACGAACTTTGCTTTGGTTAAAATTCGGAAATATGTTTATAAAATGACTAGTAAATGCTGGAATGTTTTTCTTTGATGCTAAACTTTTGGTTGCATGTGTATTGTTAGATAGTCCATTTTATTTATTTATTTATTTATTTTCATTTGATGCTGAACTTTGGGGTCATATTATAAAACTTGAATTGTCGCATCATTTGCTTTACTATTTGGACTTTGTGGGTCTTACTATTTGAGTTCTTATGTGAATAGAATTAATTGAAAAAGAAAAGATTTTTGGTGTAAATTTGGCACATAGAAGCATTAAATTGCGAGAATGTGTTTGGGTGATAGAAGTATGAAGATATGTCCTATTAAGGAACTACGAGCTTCACAGTGTATGCTTGGTAGACATTAAAATATATATATATATATATATGTATAATAATAATATGGTGTTTGTTGCATTGAACTTGTCATGGTTATTTTGATGAAATTAAATGCCTATGTATATTGCACAAAATTCATGGTATGCAATGGTGACTAGATGACCATAACATGGGTGAAATTATGTTGTTGCATTGAAGGAACTAGCATATATGTTAATGGCGTGTGTGAATTAAGATGGGTGTTCGTGTGTGGAAGTTTGTTGCATTCTTTAGAATCAATTTAGTTAATGCAGTACAAGTAAATTGGTGTGTGCATCTTGTTCAATTGAAAGTGATTTTTGTGCATGTGGAGGAGTCTATTTTTGTGCATACATGACCCTTAATATGTCAATAACATATGTCTCTTGAAAGTTGATTGTGTAGAAATGTGGGCCTTGAGGGAGTGCTTTAATGCAGTAAATTCAATGATTCAGTGTGTTTATGTGTAACCAAATTATTGTCATTAACGTGGGTGTTAACTAAATAAATTTTGTTTTCTCTTAACTAATTAATGAGATGGTTAATGGGAATTGTGGATGTTAAAGGTATTTGAGGGATGAGTGTGAGTTAAAAAAAAATGGGTTAAATGAGGAGAAAAAGAACCTAATTTGTTATAGAGTAAGACGTGTTTCGAGGTACCATGAGATAGCAATTATAGGTATGATGTGAAATCAGTTTAAGTTCTTTTTAACTTGCATTTTTTTATTTAAATTGATGTCTCATAACATGTAGATTAATGGAAGGGGATGATAGATGTGTATGTTTAGTATGTGCATGTGACAAGTACTTAAGAAAATGATATTTAAATAGTATAGTGCAATAAGGCATACTTGGGATGCTTGTGATTGACTAATATAAAAAGTGTGCAAATTATTAATGAAGAAATGGTAAATTTGTTAGTTAATTGGACTAAATTAGTACTATGATCATAAAAGAATGAGAAAGTTGTTGTCTTAAATTGAGAATTTATCATTTACTATTGTTTATTTGGGTATTATGATTGATATTATGCTGTTTGCACTTGTATTTGTTTATGATTGATGTGGTTGACGGCTTTGGTTGGTGTGTATGGATGGTAATTGCCTATCAAGAATCCTCGGTTCTCAGTTCTCACCCTACAACTAACCTTTAGGTCACAAGGTCTCACTTGTTTATAGAGGAGGCAAGGATGATGACCTTGCCATCTTTTTTGGGATGCAAATGTGACTTCTAGGGTTAATTCTTTTAATTTATGTGTGAGGTTGAGCCTCTTATTTGATTGCTTATTATGTGTACTTAGCATCAGCTTGATGATACGATAGTTTTATATAATTGATTTGATATGTGAATCGTGTACTTGTCCTGTTGGGATATGGGTCCACCCTTGGTGGATTGGACACAATCAGATTTGATCCAAATAATAATATTTTATTATTATTATTGAGAGGATTAATTAATTTAATTAATTAATTATTTTTGTGAGGATCATGAAAAGCAGTTGAGATTTATTTGGGTATGTATCAGAATCTTTTGTGATTAAAAGATACTATTTTCATTTAATAAATCTCATTAATATTTTTATTAGTATAAAAATATTAAAACCCACACACACACGTATTAGTAACTTCCATTTTATGTGGAAGGTGGAGGAGAACAAAGCTGAATACGTGACTTCATTTTCAGAAGAGAGGCAGTTTATTCTTGGGAAAAGAAAGAAAGCGTGGGTGAAGGTTTCCAAAAAGAGAAAAAACTCTGGTTGTCAGTCTCGGTTTTGCTCTCTTGGTGATAGTGTTATTTGCTGTGAAACGTGATTCCGAGTTCGTCATCGTGACCGGTATCTCGTGTGGGTATCTCGAATCAACATTCAAGGTACGCCCGAAACCTTTCATGTCCAGTGTATAAGAGGTAATGTATATGAGTTAATGTGTTATGAGGTACATGTATGTATGTATATATATATTATACGGTTTCATGACTTAGCATATGAATGGTTGTTACATCTATTATTAATAGTTGTAATTGGGCTTAAATAATAAAAAAAAATGTGGACGCTAGAAAAGACTTGTCATTTCTATGATAGTAAGTAATTATAGGTGGCTCTAGAAATCTTTCTCAAAACAAAAAGGAGAGATTGATTATAATTAATTGACAGGCGTAGTACAATTCATTCCGAACGTTACAGTTTGGGCTATGCTCCAAAAAAAAAAAAAGATATTAATTATTGATAATTGAACATGAAGGAATAGAATTGTTATCTACAAACTATGCACGGTAAATCGTTTCAAATTCTAAAAAGAAAAAAAAATTAAATATTTACAAGGGTGTGAGATATTTTATCCTCTATTCATTTGCCATCAAATATACAATTGATCCTATATGTAATTCATGCATTTGAGACTTGAATTTTACCAATTTGAAAGAAAGATTGATGATCTTGGAGATGTGTACTCTATTTGATGTAGTTCTCCCTCGTTACAGCCTAGTTATTTAGAATGATTAAATCTGAATTCTTATACTATACCAATGATATGAAGTCTCCCTTACCCATTTGTCCTCTCTTTTTAATTGAAGTTTTTAGAGTATCTTAATTGATATGTATTGATCCTTTATGTTAAATCTTGGGGGTACCCTTGTGCTTGACGTTATTTATCATTTCTATATACATTAGATATGAGTTTACTTTGGATTTAATTTTGTATATATTGAAACAACTATAAGTTTGAGAGTTTGAGTTGAAAGAACAATTAAACCTTTTAGAAAATTCAAATGATTGTTAAGAGTGAAGCAAATCAGCCTTCGATATATCTACATATGTTGCCTATTTTTTGTTTCTGTTTCTTTTTGTATTTGCTTGTCGCCTTGTCCCGAAGGTATGTTGCTGACTTATATTACGGTGACTGTTCGTCATTATTAATATTAATATTAATATTGATATTAATATTAATATTATTATTATTATAGCTTCTACTTTGTTCTAATTCAGCCCTAGAGTACTGACAATTCAGGAAATCTAGTTTTTAAGTTTAAAATAATCTTTTACTACTTTGTACTAAGTTACCCAAAGAACAAAAAAAATCTATTTGCTAATAATGTAATTTTGTACATATTTGCATACTTGCTGTTCAAACAACAAAAATTCGTTGGACCTTTAATTGATTGGTGTAATGTGTTTTTATCATTGTCACGTTGTTTTGTTTGATCCTTGTGTGCAATAGCTAAAGTTGTTTTGCTTGATCCTTGTTTGTGATAGCTAAAGTTAAGTTAAATAAGTAACAATATGTATAGTATGATATGGATAGTATCTTTTAGGGATGTTGCATATGAGTTAGCTTTACTCGGTTGACGGTGCCAATCAGATTCATCTTACGAGATCTGAACTCAATAATTTCATATGATAGGAAGTCTCAGCTATACAAACTGGATAGTAGAAAAGTTGAAATTCGGGGACCGAATTTCTCAAGGTGGAGAGATTGTAATACCCCTATAAATTATAAAAAATATTAAATGTCGTAATTTGTCTAGAGTTAGATTATATAGTGAAACTAGAGGTCATTATGAGCTTGTGGTTAAATTTTGGGAGCAAACTGAGTTTAAAACTTTATCTGACCTTTTATCTGGATATTGTAATAAAACACTTTCGAGTAAGAAACGGTAATAGATAGAGATAGATTTTTCAAAAACAAATTATATATTTGATATCTACTCTTTGTAACGAAACAAACGATATAAAATTTGCTGAAAAATTATGTTTTTAACATGTTTTTAAGGACTATTCTGAAATAAATATTTTTTTTTCGGGACTAAAATGTAATTTCAGCCTGAAGCATTGCACCTGATATTTTTTTTTCCCACTCTGATGACTTCTAGAAACCACACACACTTCCACAACATAAAAAAAAAAAAAACAAACCCACACACACTTCAAATCACACCCTTTTTGCTGTCATTTGATGACAAGGTGTTATCTTGGATATCGACGTATGACGACATCATGGCATTACCAAACGTCAGACATCAAAGATACCATAGTATATAAGATGGCGGGCATGAGATCACAGCATACCAAACACACCCTTTATTTGGTATCCCTGTAACAAATCAAATATCTAAGAATTATATTAGTTTGTAAAAATCACCTACCTTAACCAAATAAACAATATTGATCACCGATTATATAATCAAATTCACATTGAAAAACATACTAACACAAAACATTCGAAAAACCTATATAAGTAAATATATATATATATATATATATGTGTGTGTATATAGGTGTGTGTAATTACAAAACATTTGAAAGAAAATTCTAAATTCATCATTAATAAAATTAAAATCCATAAAAAAAGAAAGGTCAAAAAGCCTTGAACAAACTGAAAGTTCCTCTAAAATAATAAACTGCATGCATACATTGACCGAAGACTTATTCAGAAAAAAGACAAAAAACACATTGGTTGAAGAGATGAGATACATGAGTCGTCCATCACATGAACTATCACTCTTCTTTTATCTTTAAAAGAAAGCAAAGATTATTGGTTTGAGAGTCACGAAACATCCATCCTTGATAGTATTTTGATCTCCGTATCTCAAATTGTGTGCTTTAACAAATTCATTCCATCCTTTATTAAGCACATAAAATTTTTCTGTCCAATACTTAAACTTCATCTCATATGAATTTCCATTTATATCATATGTTGTTACCCTAATTTCATTTACTACATCTTCATCTTCGTTTAACAAATGCAAAAGCTTCCCTTCCACACTCTTTGTTAGATTCAATCTGTTTTGATCCTTTTCTAGATCTGTCTTCGTTAGCTCCTTCTCAAATATTTCACTGCAATTTCTAACAAAGGGTGTCAGAGAATGGATATTCGGAAAGTCTTGTAGAACATTATTAATATTAATATTCTGATCATGAGGATTTGTATTCCTTGCTATCAAGTAATCTTGTGGAACATTATTGATATTAATATTCCGAGACTGATCACGACGATTTGTATTCCTTGCTATCAAATGATCTTGTGAAACATTATTAGTATTAATATTCCCAGATTGATCACGAAGACTTGTACTCCTTGCCATGGTTGTAAATTGCGGTCTGCAACCGCAATTGCGCCCGCAATATTGCTGTTGCGGTGGTGGCCGCAACCCGCATCAGACCGCAACGACTACACCGCAACAGTCGCAACCTATATTGCAACACCGCAACCGCAGTAAACGCAACGCAACCGCATCCGCAACCGCAACCGCAATTTGCAACCATGCTCCTTGCTATCAAGTGATCTTGTGGAACATTATTATTAATATTAATATTCCGAGACTGATCACAACGTCTTGTATTCCTTGCTATCAAGTGATCTTGTGGAACATTATTAGTATAAATATTTCTAGATTGATCACAGGGATTTGTGCTCCTTGCTATCAAGTCTTGCAATTTTCTTGCTTCACTTTTCGTTGGCTTCTGATGGTTTATATACATCAAAATATCTGCTGCCTCCAAAACCTGTTCATCTTTTTCTCTCCTTTCACTCATTTTTCTCTTTGATCTTGTTTCCATATTTTCTTGATCGATACGCACCGAATCTTCAATTCTCAAGAAAGTGACGAGGCAAGGGGATATAATATGAGCAATGCACGTGATATATATATATATATATGTGTGTGTGTCTCTCTCTTTGAATAGGAATAGGAATAGCCGATAGGACTAGGAATCTATTTCCTTATAGATGAATATATTTTTTTTTTTGAACTGATAATGAATATATATTGAGATATATATAATATAATATGTTATATGTAGTATAATAATGTAGTATATTAATCGGGTTTAATTTGAATATTTTTATCCAATCAGTTTGATATTTTTAAATCTAGTTTGATATCATAATTAACAACTTTTTTTTTTGGCCAACCATAATTAACAACTTAAAATCATTATATTGTGAACATTTGAAAAATTTTATTTTAGATAAAGTTATTATTGAATTCCATCGTCACCCTAATAGTCTAAAACATTAATAAGGATTCTACTTTTTGCTGTTAATATTATTTGTTTATCGTTTAATAACAGAAACAAAAAAAAGTATTATAATTTGGATATAGATCAAGCTAGGAAATATCAAATACTAATATATATCTTATGCTATTGATTTTTTTTTCTTTTAACTTCTGAAAAAGTTAAGGATGTTAATTTATTTTGGTTACAGAATGACATTAAAATTATAAGATTGAAGAAATTATTTTGGTTCTCAAATTTTCTTCAAAGAATATATTAATCTTGATTCTGTTATAAATTGAATGTATACAAAAATCGAAAAAAAAAAAAGAATATGCACATAATTAAAAGAAATATAAAGGTGATATTGTTTAAAAAAAAATGAAGTCAAATTCGTAGATACAATTTTGCAAAAATTAGTTAATATTGTTTTATCTTTATCCACTTATATGTACATAATTTCTTGAAGTCTAAGGTTTCGCTGAGGATTCTTCTCGATGTCTGAAAGATTTACAATAATGGCATTCCTACGTTCGCGAACCTCAACAGATATCATCTTCATTGTGATATTGTTTGTCCCTTCTGTGGTGATACAGATGACTCGATCTCGCACACGTTTTGCGCTGTAGTTTTGTCAGAGCTGTCTGGTTTGGACTGTCGTTTGCTGTTAGGAGTGAGGTTCGAGGTGGGCACTTTCGGCGATGGCTACTAGGGTGGTTCCGTCGTTGGAAGAGAGACAAAGACAAGTTTGATATTTTGTGGATTACCATTTTGGTTGGTCTTGACAGGATTTGTATGTGCAGGAATGACATTGTTTGAAAAGGTGCCAAAGTCCTCCCGTCCACGGTAATTAGGTCTATTTTATCTTCCGTTGAGTCTTATGTTGCAGCTTATGATCAGTTTCATCTTCTTTTTGTTAGGTTATCTTTTAACTCTGCCCTTGATTTTAATTTTCCTCATCTCATTGTTTTTTCGAGTCACAATCCAAACACCCCCACCACTGGTAGTCTGTCGGGGGTGTCTGTGATTATGATTCGTAGTTGCTCATATTGTACTCTGGTTCACCGTTTATATATATATAAAAAAAAACTAATTAACTTGGATTTAAAATTTAAATTAGAGGTTGCTATATGTTCTGTTTCGAAACTAGTGTCATGTCTCAGTTTTGAGAACTAAAAAGTATAATATACAAAAATCGTTCTGAATTTAATTTTGATTTGATGTGAAATATCTTTTTTGTTAAGATTCTAACTT
>QANZ01041075.1:0-11322 GCA_003254925.1 Chamaecrista fasciculata | reverse complement strand
TATATATATATATATATATAGAGCATTCAGTCATCACACAAAATCACACGGAAAAAAACAATTCTGAATTGAATAAGTTGATGGTAATACTAACATCAGATGTAACAAAGCATCAACATTAATACTGTTAATCAAAGAAAGCTTGAAATCAAATGAAATAACGACAACAAACAGCGGAAAAAAAATGCATACTGCTCCGATTAATAGATGATGCCGCGGATCCATGCCTCACATTGTTGGGATTTTTGGGAGGAAGAACCATGGAAGCTTTCGTAAATATTTTTTTCTCACATTTCATCCCAATGTCGTAAGAAGCAACGGCATTGACAGAAGCATATTTTACCTGCGCAGGGGTGAGGCACTCAGCTTGCCAATCACTCAATTTCACATCTGAGGGCTGCTCAAAACGCACAGGAAGAAACTCATATGCTAAACTCATCAACTCTAAGTTTCCTCTCTTGGAATAAACAGTGAGATCCACACAACGCCCTACCCGAAGATCATAATCCTCCCTCAATTTTTGCTTATCTGCTTCAATTCCGACGCCGACAAAAGTATAATCCCTATTTGTGAGGAAGGATTTGAGAGAGTGAGGAATATAGCCAGCATGGAAAATTTGAAAGATGAGACAACGCTGTCCAAGACAGAGTTGAAGAGTAGCCACTCTGTTACGATTACGGTTTTGGCGATCGACGGTGGGTCGCCATTCAACGTCCAAGCCCACTACGAAACTGCGTCGCGATTCTCTATTCAGGTTTTGTACGGTGGAGATCCAATCGTCCACAATCGTAGGCTCATTCGTCACGGTGGTCTTTATCTCGTTGCCGATGAAGTTTATGCAGTATTCAGAATAAGTTAAATTGATGGGGATGGGTTGGTAGACGATTGACATTACCATGGTTCTCAGTTTTCACAATTCTTTGAAAAGGCTTCGGCAGAAAACAAAAACTCTTTGAAAAGGCTACGACTCTTCTTTTTAGTTTATGATATAAAATATCTATATTTAGCTTCCATCAGGTAACGTGTGTAGAAGGAAAACTTTCACGCGGGCTTGGGCCTGAAAACTATTGGTCCATAGTGAAAATGAAAAGAAAACAATTTCTTATTAATTAGTTTTATTTTAAGAGACTCAAGTCAGTTAAATTTATATTGATTTTCGGCAAAATTCGTTAGTGTCTTTCACTTTTGTTTGCTTAATTTTTTGGGTAAATTACACTTTGGTGTCCTGTGGTTTGACCCTATTTCACTTTGGTACCCTGTGGTTTGAAACTTGACACTTTGGTACCCTGTGGTATTCTCCATTAACACTTTGGTACCCTTTGGAGTTATTTTGTAATTTTAACCATGATAAATTTTGCAAAAATTACATATTGACACCAAAAAGTTTTTAAAAAATTATAAATAGGTCCCTAGATACATATTATCTAGGGACTAAAATGAAAACTTTAAAAAAAATTAGGGGTCAATATGTAATTTTTGCAAAATTTATTATGGTTAAAATTACAAAATAGCTCCAAAGGGTACCAAAGTATTTAAGGAGAATACCACAGGGTACCAAAGTGTCAAGTTTCAAACCACAGGGTACCAAAGTGAAATAGGGTCAAACCACAAGGTACCAAAGTGTAATTTACCCTAATTTTTTTATAAGAATCTCCATCTCCAACGATAATTTTTCCTCCTTTTTTTGGCCATTTAATCGATGTTAAATTGTAAACATTAATCCAATAAGAATCTAAATTGTACACAAGTAACACGGTCCATTAGTGTTAAAATCTAAATTAAATTGGACCACATTTTTTGATTCTTTAATAAAAACGTTATATGTTCAAATTAAT
Organism: Chamaecrista fasciculata; assembly: GCA_003254925.1. Classification (NCBI taxonomy): domain Eukaryota; kingdom Viridiplantae; phylum Streptophyta; class Magnoliopsida; order Fabales; family Fabaceae; genus Chamaecrista; species Chamaecrista fasciculata. Next base: position 9,487 of record QANZ01041075.1, on the reverse strand, counting down.
CCTAAATATATATAAAAACGTTATATATAACAATCTGTTGTAAAATATATGGTATAAGAGTACTCAAAATTGAGAGAAAAGTAGGAGGAGTGTAATTCTTATTATCCACTGAAATTACTTACTTACATCAAACCCTAAAGCCTCTATTTATAGGCTAAAGGATATACAAGGGAGATGAATCTAAATTAATGTACATTATGTAAGGATAAGATATTCATGTGCATAGAGAAACTAAAGGAAAATACAAACTTCTAAACATGGAGAATACCAAGAGACAAATGTGAATAGTCACAAACATAATTATTTACAACACAATCAAATTTGATTGTTATATATATAAAAACGTTATATAGCTCATAGCAAAGGATAATTTATGTCATTGCCAAGCATCAAAAGGCCCCAAAAATTTTGAAACCAGCATATGACTTTCATGTTCCATGAGAGGACCTTCAATTTGACTTCGAAGAGATCCACATGGAAGCCATGCATGGATCAAACCACAAAGTTGTTTTATTGCCCGAATGGATAATATTGCAGGCACCAAAAGCAACAACAGCAGAGCCCCAATCCAAACACTTGCCTAAAACAGAATTATTAGAAGTCTTTAAATTAGCTCTAGCTAAACAAATCTTTGCCCAAGTAGCCAGTTTTAATTTGCTCTCCACACCAACTTCCCTAAGAAAAAATTTGACAATATTTCATCTATAAACATTAATACAATGATATACAATCTGATTGGATTCTAAAAAAACATAAATGAGGTCAGCCAAGCCAGATTGAGTTAGCAAAAATTTGTTCACCCTTTTCTCAGAGTTGAAAATATGATTTAAAATTAATTAATTATATTTTGTTAACATATTTTATTATTAATTTAATTGTTGTTAGTTCTATTTAATTAAAAAGATTATTTAAATATTGAATTAGATTTCTGATTTTAATATTTATTATTTAATTAGTTTTACCAAGTCAATAAAGTTAGTGAAATTAGTTATGGCTTAGTGGCCTAGTGGTGTTGGAGGAGTGAATTGTGATTTAATGGCCTAGTGAGTATTATGTAGTCTTTATGCCTATATATAAGGCTACTTTATTATTTTGAGATTTCCTTTCTAAAATTTCCAACACTCATGGTATTACTATAAGTAAGTTTAGCCAAAGAAAAAGAAAGTAAAGGAAGAAGAGCATTCAGTCATCACATAAAATCACACGGAAAAAATAATCTAAATTGATGCTGGTGAATGGGCGGTGACTAATCGACATGGTTTTCACAATTCTTTGAAAGAAATCTGAATAATCTAAACATAAAAAAAAACATACAAAACAGTCTTCAACTTCTCATTTGTCTCACTCCCTCTGTTTGTAATTGCTCATTTCCTCTTTTTATTTTCTTCTCTCACCTTCACATAAGACACACCCAATCACCAATAACTCCTCAATTAACTAAAAATAATTATGTCCGATCACTACCATCATCTTTGTCACTGTCACTAAACAAATAAAAATATATCTACCCATCACTATTTTTTTATGTTACAAATGAAAAATAAAAAAACAATTAAAAAAACACCAGATTAACCCATGAATCTCATAAAATCAGCAATCCACTATCCTAATCATTTTTTAAAATTAAATTTACAGTTTCAATTGTCAACTTCTCATCTTACGTACATTGTTTTTCAAAAGAACAAATTATAAACACAATTTATAAAACTAAAAATCTGTCTAAGAATCCCAAAAAATTATCAACCTACTCTACCAATTTTAAAATTTAAAAATATCTTAATAGATTTCACTTTACAGTTCCAACCGAAAACTCATTTTCTCATGTACAACCCTTTTATAGTGGTAAAATTCTATAACGAATTTCTATTTTAAATTCTAAATAACTCTTCCAACACCTCTCACTAATTTACTCATTCTCTTTCATTATTTATGTGGTTGTTTGATAATTATACACTTACAATAATATTGTACAAAAGATTTTAATGTAGTTCACAAATCAGATTTGATTGTTGGATTGTAGAATTTCTAAGCATGCGTGTCAAATGAGTCATTAAAGACTCATTAGACATTTGTTCTATTTTTTTTTTGTGCTCTATGATCAAGGTTTGCCCTTTTTAATTATAAAATAATGTCAAAATATTAAATTAATACTTTATCTCCCTATCCAGAAATCATGCCTAACTCAATATTAAAATTTGAAATTCCTGACTTCGTGGTAAACTTTTAAATAGAGCTCAGATTTGCAGAGGATTAGTCCTTAGCCTGTTGGGCTAGGGTTACTTTGGGCAACCAAAAAAAAATTTCTGATTTCTCTCTGTAATCAATAGGCTCTAGCAAACCATATCAACATATCAATTATTCAAATCTAGATGGTAAAAAAACCCCTCCAAGAAAATTATTAATTAAAGAATTTATTAGTTACATAATAATATCAAAAAGTCAAAACTCCTAATTTATCTCATACTCCCTACTAACCAACTCAGTCAAGTAATTATTTTTCAATAGAATTAAAAGATGACTCAACAAATTTGAATAATCTAAACATAAGAAAAAAAAATCGGATGCAAAACAGTCCTCAACTTCTCGTTTGTCCCACTTTCTCTGTTTCTACTTTCTCATTTCCTCTTTTTATTTTATTTTCTCACCTTCACAAATGACACACCCAATCACTAATAACTCCTCAATTAACGAAAAATAATCGCATCTGATCACTACCCTCATCTTCATTGTTGTCATTAAACAAATAAGCATATATCCATCCATCACTATTTTTATGTTACAAATGAAAAATAAAAAATAATTCAAAAAATACCAGATCAACCCATGAACCCCGTAAAATCAGCAATCCGCAATCCAAATAATTTTTTAAAATTTACTTTACATTTACAATTGACAATTTTTTTTCTTCTAACGTACATTTTTTTCGAAAGAACAATTTGTATACGCAATTTATAAAACTAAAAATTAAGCTAAGAATCCCAAAAAATTAGCAACCTACTCTCCCAATTTTAAAATTCAAATTTATCTTAATCGATTTCACTTTACAGTTCCAACCAAAAACTCATTTTCCCACGTACAAATCTTGTTTAGTTATAAAATTCTATAACGAATTTCAATTTTAAATTCTAAATAACTCTTCCAACACCTCTCACTGATTCACTCTTTCTATTTCAATATTTCTATATTTGTTTCATAATTACACACCTTCAATAATATTGTACCGATGATTTTAAATGTGGTTCATAAATCAGGTTTGGTTGTTGGATTGTAGAATTTTCTTTGCATTCATGTCTAATGAGTATATAATGACTCATTAGACATTGCTAAGAGTTGTAATTTTCTTTGTTTGGGACTCTTTGACCATGGTTTGTCTATTTTAATTAAAAATAATTTCAAAATATTAAACTCCTAATTTATCTCCCTATCCAAAAATCATGCCTAACTCAAAACTAAAATTTGAAATTCCTGATTTCTCTCTGCATTCGATAGTCCCTAGCAAACCTTATCGACATATCAATTATTCAAATCTAAATAGTAAGAAAAACCCAAAAAAATAAATTTATTGATTAAAGAATTCATTAGTTATGTATTAATATCAAAAAGTCAAAATTCCTAATTTATCTCATAGACCCTAGCTAATAAACTCATTCAAGTAATCAATTTTTTTAGGGTAAATTGCAATTTGGTACCCTGTGGTTAGGGGCGGTTCCCCTTCGGTACCCTGAAAGAAATGTTTTTGCATTGTGGTACCCGTGATTTGCTCCGTTAGCGATTTGGTCCCCTAAGGTTTTTTTTCTGTTAGGATTTAACGGCAAATGTACGTTAAAATGTCAAAAATCTCCCAACAAGTCTTCTCTTATGCGTTTAAGTCCTTTCCCTTTACTAAAATGGATCAAAACATAAAGAATTAATTATAAAAGTGTCTTTAGAATTCTAATATTATAGAATTTTCTCATTTTCATAAGATTTCTTTTGAATAGGTCCTGATTTAATTACACTTTAATCCCAAAAGTTTATGATCTTTATCAAAATAAAATTGTAAAGTGTCCCAAAACTCTTTCAAAAATCCTAATTTAGTCTTTAAAAATATTAAAAACCCTAAACCCCTAAAACTTAAATTTTTTTCATCTTCATCTTCATCCAATTTAATCCTAAAAAATATTAAAAACCCTAAACCCTAAATCCTAAAACACTAAATCCTAAATCTAGTATTTAGTGGGCTTTATTTTGAGTATAGAGATTTTTTTTTGATAAATCATAGATGCTCATTTGTCTTTTGAGGTTCTAAGGACTATTTTGTAAAGTATCCCAAAACTCTTTCAAACATTCCAATTTAGTCCTTAAAAATATTTAAAACCCTAAACTCTAAACTCCCAAACCCTAAACCCTAAAACCCCAACACCTAAAATATCAAACCCTAAACTCTAAAAAAAAGTCTGAGTTGAACAATTAGGTCCTTGACCCATTTTTATTCCATTATTCTCAATTCCCCCTCTTGTTCCTCATCTTTATTCATTTTAGTCCCAAATCCTCAAAATAAAATTGTAAAGTGTCCCAAAATTCTTTCAAACATTCCAATTTAGTCCTTAAAAATATTAAAAACCCTAAACCTTAAAATCCTAAAACCCTAAACCCTAAACTCTAAATCCTAAAACCCTAAAACCTAAAACCCAAAAACATCACAAATTTATTTTTTCATCTTCATCTTAATTTTTTTTTTTTTAACGAGACACATCATCTTTCATTATCCCAGATTTTTTTTTCAAGTCATACACATCATTTTAAGTCATACACATCATCTTCATCTTCCCAGACACATCGTCATCACATTTGGGTCATGCACATCATCTTCATTTAGTCCTTAAACCTTCATCCATCAATACCCGGATGATGAAAGTTACCTATATTCATTCATCTATGTGGGTTCTTTGAAAGTGGCATTTCAGTAACCATTTCTGCGACAAAACCCAGAAAAGGTTTCATCACCGTTCCGCCGTCCTCTTCCTCCTTGATGTTCTGGATCGTCTTCCTCACAATGCTTGGAATCGAAGCCCTAATCCCGCCACCGCTCATCTTCACAATACAACCCACGAAGCCACAAACTTGCGTTTTGAGATGAGAAATCGAATCAAAATCTCAGCCAAAACGAAATCGAAATCGAAGTCGTACCATTCTGAATTAATTTCGTTTTGAGATGAGAAATCGAAGTCGGATTCACAGTTGGAGAAATCGATGTCGTTTTGAGAAATCGTTCGAAGTTGCTCCCTTCATTTCCAGAAATCAAAATCGTTCGAAGCTTAATTTCTGAATCCCTTTGTGAGTCGATTTCTAGGGTTTAAGATGAAGATGATAATGATGATGAAGATGAACACGCCGACGGTGGAAGATGAAGATGAAAAAAAAATTTTAGGGTTGCAAAGATGAAGATTAAGTCCCTGCGTGTGTAATTTGGAGAGTAATAGTGATGATGATGATGATGCGGAGCCGAGAAATTGATTTGATGAAGATGATGAAATTGATTTGGAAGAGGGAAGACGTTGAGGGGATGAAGATGATGAAATTGATTTGGAAGAGGGAAGAAGTTGAGGGTTGGAGACGTTGAAGGTGAAGATGAAAATGATGATTTTTTTAAAAAAAATTAATTTGGGAAGATGAAGATTAATTTTTTTTTTTAAAGTTTTAGGAGGTTTAGGGGTTAGGGTTAGGGTTAGGGTTTGGGGTTTTAGGGTTTAGGATTTGGGGTTTTAGGGTTTGGGTTTTTAATATTTTTAAGGACTAAATTGGAATGTACTTGAATGAAAATTGTAGTTGAATATAGGGATTTTTTGATAAATCATATATGCTCATTTGTCTTTTAAGGTTCTAAAGACTATTTTGCTAAAGATCATAAACTTTTGGAATTAAAGTGTAATTAAATCAGGACCTATACAAAAGAAATCTTATGAAAAGGAGAAAATTCTACAATATTAGAATTCTAAACACCCTTTTATAATTAATTCTTTATGTTTTGATCCCTTTTAGTAAAGGGAAAGGACTTAAACGCATAAGAGAAGACTTGTTGAGAGATTTTTGACATTTTAACGTACATTTGCCGTTAAATCCTAACAGAAAAAAACCTCAGGGGACCAAATCGCTAACGGGCAAACCACGGGGTACCACAATGCAAAAATTTTTCTTTCAGGGTACCGAAGGGGAACCGCCCCTAACCACACGGTACCAAATTACAATTTACCCTTTTTTTTAATACTATAAAAAAATTAGTCAAGAAATATGAATAATCTAAACATAAGAAAAAACAATCAGGTGCAAAACAATCATCAACTTCTCATTTATCTCACTTCTTCTGTTTTTACTTTCTCAATCCCTATTTTTATTTTCTTCTCTCACCTTCACACATGTGATCACTATCATCATCTTCATCACTGTCATGAAACAAATAAGCATATATTCACCCATCAATATTTTTATGTTATAAATGAAAAATAAAAGCAATTCAAAAAACACCAGATCAACCCATGAACCACGTAAAATCAGCAATCCGCAATCCTAATCATTTTTAAAAATTTACTTTACATTTACAATTGACAACTTTTTTCTTCATACGTACATTTCTTTTAAAAGAACAATTTGTATGCAGAATTTATAAAACTAAAAATTAACCTAAGAATCCTAAAAAATTAGCCACTTACTCTCCTAATTTTAAAATTCAAATTTATCTTAATTGATTTCACTTTTTCGTTCAAACCGAAAATTCATTTTCCCATGTACAACTCTTTTTTAGTTGTAAAATTCTATAAAGAATTTCAATTTTAAATTCTATATAACTCTTCCAACACCTCTCACTGATTCACTCTTTCTATTTCAATATTTCTATATTTGTTTCATAATTACACACCTTCAATAATATTGTACCGATGATTTTAAATGTGGTTCATAAATCAGGTTTGGTTGTTGGATTGTAGAATTTTCTAAGCATTCATGTCTAATGAGTCTATTTGTTAAGAGTTGTAATTTTCTTTGTTTGGGGCTCTTTGACCACAGTTTGTCTATTTTAATTAAAAATAATTTCAAAATATTAAACTCCTAATTTATCTCCCTATCCAAAAATCATGCCTAACTCAAAGCTAAAATTTGAAATTCCTGATATCTCTCTGCACTCGATAGTCCCTAGCGAACCATATCGACATATCAATTATTCAAATCTAAATAGTAAGAAAAACCCAAAAAAATAAATTTATTGATTAAAGAATTCATTAGTTATGTATTAATATCAAAAAGTCAAAATTCCTAATTTATCTCATAGACCCTAGCTAATAAACTCATTCAAGTAATCATTTTTTTTAATACAATAAAAAAATTAGTCAAGAAATCTAAATAATCTAAACATAAGAAAAAACAATCAGGTGCAAAACAATTATCAACTTCTCGTTTGTCTCACTTCCTCTATTTCTACTTTCTCAATTCCTATTTTTATTTTCTTCTCTCATCTTCACACATGACACAATCAATCACCCATAAGTCGTCAATAAACTAAAAATAATCACATGTGATCACTATCATCATCTTCATCACTGTCATGAAACAAATAAGCATATATTCACCCATCTATATTTTTATGTTATAAATGAAAAATAAAAAAAAATTCAAAAAACACCAGATCAACCTAGGAACCACGTAAAATCAGCAATTCGCAATCCTAATCATTTTTAAAAATTTAGTTTACATTTACAATTGACAACTTTTTTTCTTCATATGTACATTTCTTTCAAAAGAACAATTTGTATGCAGAATTTATAAAACTAAAAATTAACCTAAGAATCCTAAAAAATTAGCCACCTACTCTCCTAATTTTAAAATTCAAATTTATCTTAATTGATTTCACTTTATCGTTCAATCCAAAAAATTCATTTTCCCATGTACAACTCTTTTTTAGTTGTAAAATTCTATTAACGAATTTCAATTTTAAATTCTAAATAACTCTTCCAACACCTCCCACTGATTCACTCTTTCTATTTCAATATTTCTATATTTGTTTCATAATTACACACCTTCAATAATATTGTACCGATGATTTTAAATGTGGTTTATAAATCAGGTTTGGTTGTTGGACTGTAGAATTTTCTAAGCATTCATGTCTAATGAGTCCATAAAGACTCATTAGACATTGCTAAGAGTTCTAATTTTCTATATTTGGTGCTCTTTGACTATGGTTTTTCCATTTTAATTATAAATAATATCAAAATATGGAACTCCTAATTTATCTCCCTATACAAAAATCATGCCTAACTCAATATTAAAATTTAAAATTTCTGATTTCTCTCCGCATTCGATAGTCCCTAGAGAACCATATCAACATATCAATTATTCAAATTTAGATAGTAAGAAAACCCCCCAAAATAAATTTATTAATTAAAGAATTCATTAGTTACATGATATATCAAAATGTCAAAACTCTTAATTTATCTCCTAGTCCCTAGCTAGTAAACTCCATCAAATAATCATTTTTTTAGTACAATTAAACAAGTACTCAACAAATCTGACTAATCTAAACATAAGAAAAAAAATCAAATGCAAAACAATCTTAAACTTCTCGTTTGTCTGATTTCCTCTATTTCTATTTTCTCATTTCCTCTTTTTATTTTCTCCTCTCACTTTGACACATGACACACTCAATCACCCATAGCTCGTCAATAAACTTAAAATAATAATCACATGTGATCACTACCATCATCTTCATTACTGTCACTACCATCATCTTCGTGGGGACATGAATTATAAATGTAATGCCCCAAAATATTATATAAAATATCAGACATAATATTTTATTTGAAATAAGATGTGTAGTGAGACTAGAAGTCATTATGAGCTTGTGGTTAAATTTTGGGAACAAATAGATTTTGAAATTTGCATCTGACCTCTTATTTTAATACTGTAATTGAACACTTTTGAGTAAGAAACAATAATGGATAGAGATAGAGTTTTCAAAAATAGATTGCATATGAGATCTACTATTCGCAACGAATCTAACGATATAAATTTTATTGGAAAATTCTATTTTTGAAATTTCATGTTTTAAGGGACTATTTTGAAATAAATCTATTTTTTCTGGACTGAAATAGCAATTTTAGCCTATTAAATCTTCCATAAGTATGATTCTTGTTTCCTCCCATGAATTCTAGAACCTACCTTTTGGGGGTACGCTTTAGAAGCTGCTGCTTTCACACTTAATCGTGTTCCGTCTAAAGCCGTTGAGAAGACACCATATGAGATATGGAAAGGGAGGAGTCCCGATTTGTCTTATCTCAAAGTTTGGGGATGTGAAGTTTACGTTAAGCAACAAGCTAACGATAAACTATTAGCCAAATCCCTCAAGTGCTTGTTTGTAGGGTACCCCAAAGAGACAAGGGGATACTATGTTTACTGCCTAGCTGACAACAAAGTGTTTTGTAGTCAGAAGTGGATTCTTCTTGGAGAGGGATCTAGTTTC
>QANZ01041068.1:12381-34210 GCA_003254925.1 Chamaecrista fasciculata | reverse complement strand
ACATGACTCTCGTTCCAGCATCTAGTGCATGCATCCCTATGCACCGAGGTCATGCTGGTCTTAGTTCAATTCAAGTTCCCACTCGAATGATCGACCAGGGACAGTTTTAGATTAATTATCTTATAATTAATCAAGGACTGTTATCACAGTAAACATGCTAATAATGTGATAACCATTAATTTATCTCTATAAATTAATTGATATGTTCACAACATATCTAGAAGGTGATTGACCCTAGGGCACAATCTCTATCACCTTCATGCCTTGTAAATATCTTAGAACTTTCTTTTGCAACTTTCCAATGGTCTATTCTATGATTAATTTAATATTGACCTAACATTTCGTCAGCAAAAGTGAAATCTAGTTGAGTACATGTTTAAATATACATTAAACTCTCAACTATAGATGTATATGGAATATACTTTATTACCTTTCGTTCCAAATCTTTCTTTGGACATTGTTTTTCACTAAATTAATCTTGTTTCTGATGTGTTCGTACCAGCTCTAGGGGTGTTGTCGATGGTAAACGACCTGAAGCTGGTATCCACCCCTGATCTGGGAGTTCCTCCGAGGACCCATTCTACTCCACCTTCCACTTCTGATCCATCCCCGTCTCCATTTGTTCCCACACGGCCACGTTTGGCCTGTAGGTCCACTTGATGTAATAAAGAGGATGTTGTACTTATTTAGTATGGTTCTACCTGAGATTGTATGATAAGTTGGATAGTTGTTAGTAGTTTTGTTGGGAGCAGAGCCCCTTAGGCCAACTATGACGACTCTTTTGTTGTTGTATATATTTGTCCAAGCAAAGTAGTATTCATTAATGACCTTTACTGTATAGATGATAGATTATATGGGATAATATATGGTATGATCCCCTATTGGTCAAGCCTAGACTTGGATGATGTTATATGATGTTTGGTATATATATATATACTAGGGGCTTTGCGTGCCCTAACGGGCACGTAAATATTAGGGATCAAAATGAAATTGATAATAAATATTATGGATCCAAGTGAGGTTTTGGCCAAAAAAATAAATTCCCACATTATAGAGAAAGAAGGACGACCAGAAAGGGGTGGAGCCATATAATATAAGAGATATATATATATATATATATATAAGTATATTGTGATATTATGAGTTGTTTATGTTTATGCTTTATCTTATGTCAAGTATGGTATAGCAAGTGACTTCCAGTGTAATTTTATGTCAACTAAAATCAAGAAAAAGAAATTTACCCTATTTTGTGAACCAAGACCTTTCTATTCCTTTAAATACCACAATTATTTTCCGCTTAACTCTGAATATTATTGACTCTAGAAATTGGGATATCACAATTTTAAAAGAAAAACATATTGTTGGTACCCCAACATATGAGATCATTTTCAGTTATACCTCCAACATTTTTTTTGTCAATTATACCTTCAACGTTTCACATTTGAGTCAATTATACCACAACCCCTAACTAATTATTGAATAGTCCAAAATGTTTGTCATCTTTAACAAACAGGTCCTTAGAAGCAATTAACAACCCTCCTTCTCTTACCCTAAAACATCACCACCACACTTGATCATCGTTGTCCACTCTGTCCTCATTTCTATCGACATGGTCCTTCTCGTCGTCGTCCTAAGCTTCTTGGTCTCCCCTAAATTACGTCGTTCTCATCCCTTTTCCTTCTATTAGAACTATCTCTCTCACACTTCTTCTCTATTCCTGCTCGATTTCTCTGTATTCGAGGCTCACCAGCGAATTTGTGTATGGTTGTCGGAACTGTGAAAAATAGAGGCGAGAGATTTTTCGGGTTTCTCAATTGCAGGGACCAGTTCGTTAAAGATAAAAAAACATTATGGATTATTCTGTAATTAGTTAGAGACTTGTGTGAAAGAAAAATCTTGAGAGAATGGAAGATTTCTAAATGTATAACTGACTTAAATGTAAAATGTTGGGGGTATAATTGACAAAAAAACATCAGGATATTACTAAAAATGACCTCATACATTAAGGATAGTAAGAGTACTTTTGCCATTTTAGAATTGAAAATAGTTTGTATATGTATTTTTGTGCATTCGAAAATTACTAGCTAGTCTATATGGATATGTATTACAGAATAAAGAAATTTATATTATGTATGATTTACATAATAGACTCAAATAATAATAATAATAATAATAATAATAATAATAATAATAATAAAATTCAAAGGGCAGATCGATGTTTATTGCAACATAAGCATAAATCTTGTAGAGAAGATTATCAAATAATTTGGGGCCCCTTATGAATGTCACGCGCACACATATATTCTAGTGATTAGTAAAACTAATCTAACACCTACACCTACATTTTGTGGCCCCTTATATGGTCATAGTTGATGGAGCGAGCACTAATCTAACACCTACATTTTGTGCAATATATCTATAAAATGTTATATTATGCTACCTAATATTTTATATTATATGGCTCCACCCCTTTTCGGTCGTCTACATTTTAAAACTATAGTACAAAATTAATAATAAGAGGAAAATTATTATTTGATCCCTTCTTTTTTACTGAGTTAACAATTTAGTCCCTCATTTATTTTACATACATATTTACGTGCCTGTTAGGGCACGCAAAGCCTCTAGTATTTTATATGACCTCTAGGCTGTTACTTTCATATTAGCTCTGATTGCGAGAGGAATTTAATATTTATTAAAGAAGATTTATTATTTGGTAACTGAATTTATACCGAATCAACTAATTAGTCTCTAAATAATCAAAATTTATTACTCAATTCTTGAATTGTTGTAATTGTCAATGATTTGGTACTTGAATCAAATTCAGGAACCATAAAGTTAAAATTTAGTACTAATTTAGGGACAAAAAAAGTAGAAAGTTAGTCCAAATTTAAAGACTAAATAGTATTAATTCAGTACAAATTCAGGGACCAAAAAATATAAAATTAGTTCAAATTCAGGGATAAAATAATATTATTTTAGTACAAATTCAAGGACAAAAGAGTATAAAATTAGCTCAAATTTCGGGACCAAATCGTCATTAATGACCAAATAGATAATTTAAATATTTTAGGGACTAAATCGTGTATCCTGATAATATTTCGGAATTGATTTATTGACTCGGTATGAATTTAGGGACCAAATAATAAGTTTTCTTTATTTATTAAATTATCTAACAATGTTTTGATTAAATTTCTTTTAAAAGAAATCATATCTCTATTAAATATACTGATTTTGAATTTTTTTTATTCTTAAAAATATGAAGTCTATAAAATCTTATATTTTTATGGCAAAAGTAATGTTGGTACTCCCAACGTATAGACTATAGAGTCATTTTTAGTTATATCCTCAACATTTTTTTTGTCAATTATACCCTGAACGTTTCACATTTGAGTCAATTATACCTCAACCCCTAACTAATTATAGAATAGTTCAGAAGGTTTGTCATCTTTAACAAACAGGTCCTCAGAAGCCATTTACAACCCTCCTTCTCTTACCCTAAAACATCACCAAAACACTTCATCATCGCCGTCCACTCTATCCTTGTTTCTATCGACATGGTCCTTCTCGTCGTCGTCTTCAGCTTACTGGTCTCCTCTAAATTACATCGTTCTCATTCCTTTTCCTTCTCCTACAACTGCATCTCTCACCCATCTTCTCTATTTTGCCTCTCTCTCCAAAGGGGTTTTGAAGTTACTTTACTTCTCATTCCTTTTCCTTCTCCTACAACTGCATCTCTCACTCATCTTCTCTATTTTGCCTCTCTCTCCAAAGGGGTTTTGAAGTTACTTTACTTCTCAATTTCAAAGACCACGACGACACTGCCACCGAAGATTATGTGTTAACATCGAAAGCTAGAGCTATTGGTATTTTTGCTCGATTTCTCTATATTTGAGGCTCATCGACGAGGTTGTGTGTGATTGTTGGAACTGTGAAAAATAGAGGGGAGAAATTTTTCGAGTTTCTCAATTGTAGGGACCAGTTCGTTAAAGCTGACAAATATTTTAGATTGTTCTGTAATTAGCTAGCGACTCGTGTGAAAGAAAAGAAATGTTGAGGGTATAACTGAAAATGACCCCATACATTGGGGGTACCAATAGTACTTTTGTCTATTTTTATATTCAATACCTAAAAATATTATTTCTCAAATCCTAAATGTTAGAGCTAAATTTTATTTGGGTAATATATATTTCATTTGTTTTTCTAAAGGTTAAAGGGTCATTTTGGTCATAAATATATGTCCTAATGTTCATTTTGGTCCATCATGTTTCACAATGTTCAAATTGGTCCTAAATGTTGACAAAATGTTTCATTTTGGTCTCAAACTATTGAATATGACTCGTTTCAATTTCAAACGTGACAAGTTTAGAACTACGTATTGTTTCAAAGAGTAATTTCTTTATCTAGTTTGAGCGGTCAGCAAACAAGGTCAAATCAATCGTAAAACTAGACTGCATGTTTCATGGTCAAACAAGCGAAGTTGATATCAACTTGTTCATGTTTCAAATTTTGAAACATAAAGGACCAAAATAAACATTAAGACATACATTTGGTATCAAAATAACCCTTTGACCTTTTAAACATTATAAACATTATCCTAATATCCTATAAAAACCTGAATTTTAGTTCCGTTAAATATAATTACCAAATATATTGGCATGTTATATATTGTTAGACAATGACATAACTCTGGCTAGTTGATATTTTTTAAATATATATATATAAGGTTTTCAAGTTTTATTGTTTTCATTTTTATTTAAAAAAAATCTGATTGAAAATATATTAGGTACATTTTTTTTTTGAAAAAACAAAAAATACTGCTGGTACCCAAAGTAGGCAAAAATACTAATTTTCCTTTTAAATTTACTTCATCTAAAAATACTTAAAAAAATTTGTAGTGAAACCAAATGAGTCTGATTCCTTCAACCAACCTAAGTATTATTAGCCCATGGAAAAAGAACAAAACCATATCACTTTTTTTGGACTCTCCATACATATTCCAACCCAAAACAAAAACCAAACATATGGGCCAAACAAAGGAAGTAAAAATGGGGTAGTTTGGTAATTGCACTTCGTCCACTATATATAGTTAACTTCTTCGCAAAACCCTAATTCTGTGCCTCTTCTTCTCCATCATCATCGATCACATTACAGAGATCTGAAGAGTTTTCTTTTTCTGATTTTTCCTATTTTATACAATTCCTCTATTTTCGTTTGCTTCACTGCTTTTAATTTCTCCTGAAAAGTCTTAATTAATTAATGCCCAATGATGCATATCTCAAACTTTATTGAGCAATTTTCAGCGGTTTGAGTTTGCCGTTTGCCTTCACTCTCCACCGCCATGTTCTCTCTCTCTCTCTCTCTCTCTCTCTCATACACACACATACTCTCTCTCTCTCTCTCTCCTTTTCTTTCTTTCTTTTTCTTTTCATGGATTCATTGTTAATTTACTCAATTTGGTCCCTGGTGGTTTGTGATGGCTAACGATGAGCCCCGCTGGCTTAGATTGTGAATGATCATTCATATAGCTATGAGATCTGAGGGCATTTTCTGGATCTGTATCATCTTTGCCTTCTCTTTCGTTTTCTTTTGAATGCTGTTTTTGATGCATTTTTAATGAGAATGAGGCTTGAAGATTAATGATAATCTAGAAAACAAACACTTAAGGAGAAAACTTACGATCTGTTTTGAAAATAATATGAAATCACATTTTCAGTATTAAAATTCGAAAAAAAAAATTGTTTGAGGATCAGAATGAAATTAAGGATTAAAACAAAATAAAAAATAATTTAAAGATTAAAATAAAATTAATTTTATAATTTGAGGACTAAAACGAAATTGACTCTATTATTTGAGGATCCGTGCTAATGGCCAACGGGCCAAGAAAAAATAAAAAAGATGGTGGCATGGTGGCCTGGTGGGATATGGGAGCGTGCGTCCATGTTTTGGCCTTGCACGTCATTTTTTATACCACTTATATTTAATTAATGTATAAGATTGTTTTTCTAAGAACATATATATATATATCAAACATAACTTAAAAAATTTTTTTACAAGACAAATATAATTCAATCATTTAACCAAAAAAAATATAATTCAATCAAACATAAAAACAAGATATAACTTATTGATCCTTGAAACAAGAGTAAATAAATTAGTCTTTAATTGTAGAAAATGCAAATCAGTCTTTAAATTTTACATTTGGATTTTACATCACCACTAACCTTTTGGTCCCTGAGCTGTTACCATTAGCCAGTCTGAAGACGTAGTTGTTAAATGATGATGTGGCATCGTTAAATAGTTTTGTGCCTTCCTAATCAATTGTCATACTCAGATTCATTTTACACATCATAAAAAAATTAAAATGGATCGTACACTTGTCTTGTTCTCGGTTGTGGATCATTATTATCGACAAAATCTCTTACTCTCTAGCATGGTGGAGATCGAGACGGTCTCTAGTTAGTTTAGGTGCTCTCCGTTCCAGATCAACAACAATGTCAGTACAACAACACAGTCTGACGGGGAGACTTGCAAATGAAGTTCAGATGACCAAGTTATCAGGTTAACTGGCGATTAACAACTCAGTGATCAAAAAGTTAACAGTGGTGTAAAATTCAAAGATTGATCCATATTTTCTTACAATTCAAAGACTAATTTGTTGACTCAGTAACAATTCAAGACCAAAAAGTAAGTTTTCTCTAAAAACAAAATAATATAATTTTGAAAATTTCTTTCTAAAAAACCTAATCACTTGGGCCCCTAAAAAACCTAAGCCCACAATCACGACCATGGTTATTTCTCGGTAAACTGCTTCCTCCCACTATATAATTCAGTTACCTCTTCGTAGAAACCCTAACTTCGTGCTTCTTCTTCGCCGCACAAAATCTCGCTCTGCAACTTCCCATTTTCTTCCATATTAATTACTTCTTTGTGCGATTGTGCTTCTCATTCTATAAGCTTTCTCTAATATGTATTTCTGTGTTTTCTGTTTTCTCTGTTTGATGATTTTTTTTTATTTTGTCTCTCTGAAGAAACCCTAAAACTATGCCCAATGATGTACAACTCAAATTATATTGAGCAGTTTCCAGTGGTTTCAGTTCGCCGTTCGCCTTCGCTTGCCACTTCCTCTCTCTCTCTCTCTCTCTCTCTCTTTCTCTCTCTATATCTATATATATATACACACACATACTCACGCACACATACATACATACATACATACACATTGATTGGCGGTGGCTTGTGAAGGTTGATCGGTGAACAATCGCTGGATTAAAACTGTGAATGATCATTGTAAGCTATGAGATCTGAGGGCATTTTGTTTGATTCAAATACTTATTATGTGTCTTTTTGTTTCTGTTTGATGTTTGCTTGTTATTTTGGGGCTTGTTTTCTGATGAAAATGCGTGAATAGTTGAAATGTTTATATCGATGAAATCGTAATAGGTTTTGAGTTTCGACATAATGATTCATGATTATGTATATAACAATTTCTTTGGTACTCTTCAGTTTCATTTTCTGAGATAAAGTAATCGATTTCCTTACGCTGTTTTACTGCGTTTGCTCCCTGTGATGGGATTCCATTTTCCTTAACAGAGATGGATTTTTCTAAAATCAAGAATAATTTCTTTGGTTTCTCAAATCTCTTGGTGTTTCATATAATTATGTTTATCGCTTCTTGTTATGCAATAAGGTAGATATCTGAATTATAAACTTCTTTATATCTGCCGTTCGTCATTAACTTTTGAAATTTT
Source organism: Chamaecrista fasciculata (assembly GCA_003254925.1). Lineage (NCBI taxonomy): Eukaryota > Viridiplantae > Streptophyta > Magnoliopsida > Fabales > Fabaceae > Chamaecrista > Chamaecrista fasciculata. Next base: position 26,462 of record QANZ01041068.1, on the reverse strand, counting down.
TATGTACTAGTAGTAATTCAAGTGTGTTTGGCTTGTTTATGCAGGTTTTTCTAATACAATTGACAGTAATTGGAAAAATCCATCCACAAAATTTTGACCTCTAGTTTTTGTATCTTCAAAATGTGATTTTCGATATGATTAAAATTTTTTTTTAACAGATTTCTAAATTATATTTTCTTTGTCAGGAGATGTGCTTTTTATTTAGGTTTGATTGTGTTAGTCACTTGGTTGTATATCAGTTGAAGTGATTTCTTTGGTAAGCACAATATGATTTTTATATATTTTTATTTTATAGAATCCATATTTTTACTCTAACTCCCCAAAAAATTGCATAGAAAAAAACTTTAATATCCAATTCCAATAAATTGAGAAATAAATAAATATACGTGGATGTATTCAATTTCTCTTTCTATTTATTTGGATTTGGATTTGAATAATACTCATGATTTTTTTTTTTGCAATCTTAACATAATAAGCAATAAAACATATAGGGTAAATTACAAAATAGGGTCCTGTGGTTTGGTCCTGTTTCAGATAGGGTACATGTGGTTTGCACGTGATAATTTGCCTAACAATCTCAGGGTCTTTAGTTAAAATACTATTTTAAGACCCTAACTATTAATTTTTTTGCGTTTCAATTCCTATTTCTTACGTCGTCATGTTAAAATACTATTTTAAAATACTATTTTTGCGTTGGTTAAAAATAGTTAGGGTCTTAAAATAGTATTTTAACTAAAGACCCTGAGATTGTTAGGCAAATTATCACATGCACCGTTAGTTTTTTGACGGTCAAAACCACCTAGACCCTATTTTGCAAACGGAGTTAACCTCAGGCCCCAATTTGAAACTTTTCAAACCACATGTACCCTATCTGAAATAGGGCCAAACCACAGGACCCTATTTTGTAATTTACCCAAACATATATTATTAATACGTATTGTAAGTTTTAATATTTTCAAAAAAATTCATATATATTTAGTTATTTATATATGAAAATGCATTTTGCATTATAGTATTCTTATTGTATCTTTTGTCAATATTTGTGCTTTATAGCTATTTATCTACCTGGTTCTCCGGTATTTTGATAGGTGGTTTGAAAATTTTTTTTTTCGTTATAATTATAGTTTAAGAAATAATATTAAAAGGAATAAAATAATTCCCACACAGAATCAATCCAAAGGAATAAAATAATTTATAAATAATAAAAATCATTGGGAAAGATAAGTAAATTTTGCAAATTTATATCTTAAACTTTTTTATTTCATCAAAATATAATAAAAATGATGTATTTTAAATAATATTATAATTTTAAATTAACAATGATGTTTAGATAACGTCTCCTACTTTCTTTATAAGGTACGCAAATATGTAAATAAATTTTGTAATAATTTTAAATTAAAAATTATGTAAAAGATTAAAATAATATAAAAATTACATAAAAATTAACAATAACTTTATAACTATAGTGCATTATATGATATAACTCTTTTTAGAGATTAAATTATTAAGTTGGTTCTAGTAATAAATTATTAATTTTGTAAATAAAATAAACCACTCTTCATAACCGTACAATTTATTATGGTGTGATATTTATTCTTTCTAAGTAACGTGGGTGCTTAATAAAAAAAAGGTTAAAAAAGTTTTGAATTTGTGTAAATAGGACCTTTGAAATTTTAATTATGTGCAATTAGCATCATTCTGTTAGATTTTTGTTAATTTAGTATGTTAAATGCCACATAAACAAGGACATACCAGTAATTTTATTAAAATTTCTAGGCCAAAGTTTTATTTTGGTCCCTCAAGTTTGTTCAAAGTATTGTTTAGTCCCTCAAGTTTTCAAAAATTCCACCATTTTTCGAAAGCACTTTTCCATCCATTTGGGCGAAATTGATTAAAATGTCTATTTGTTTATTTTTTTTTACATTTTGATCCTATTATAATAGGAAAATGACCTTAATATAAAAAAAGTAAAACTTTTGAAGATATAAACCACTTTTTCCTTTTTTTTTTTTTAACAGAAAAATAGATGGAAAAGTGCTTTCGACCAATGGTGGAATTTTTTAAAACTTGAAGGATCAAAACCCAACTTTTAGCAAACTTGAGGGACCAAAGTAAGACTTTGGTTTAGAATTTTTAATAAAATTATTGTTATGCCCTTGCTTATGTGGCATTTAACAAACTAAATTAACAAAAATCTAACGGAAGGGTGTTAATTGCATGTAATTAAAAACTCAGGGGGTTCTATTTACACAAATTCAAATCTCAGGGGTGTTATATACACCAGACCTAAAACTCATAGGGTGTTTATGCAATTTAGCCTAAAAAAAAATTGTGATGAAGGTGGGTATGGGTGAATTTAGGTTTTACTTCTTCATGGAAGTGGGGCATGTTCTAGTTTTTTTTTTTTTGGGGCCAACGGGGCATGTTCTAGTTCACAAACTCAAAATTTCACATATTTAAAAAGAAAAAATAAATAGATTTATATTAGATATTTTAATTTTATAGACTATAATTTTAAAACATGAATAACTAGAAAACATCATAGGCGTATTATCATAGGAGAAAACTTCCCGTCCTCACACATATATAATACTATATATATAATATAATATAATATAGATTAGTAAATATATATATTTATATATAAATAAAAATACATAACTTTTCACTGTCAATTTCTCATTTATTCAATTGTAATCGGATTAAAAAAATTTCAATATCCGTTTACTAAAATTATATATTATTATAAAATATTAAATAGAATAATAATAATAATAATAAAAATAATAATAATAATAATAATAATAATAATAATAATAATAAATTGCAAATTTCCAGGTAATTTCTTATTTTATTTCTGTAAATTTAAAATTTGATAAAATTAACAATATATTATTAATATTTTATAATTTATCTTGCACACTAAAATTTTTAAGAGAATTGCATTTATTTGTGGTCAAACGTTCAAATTGGTCCTAAATGTCTTGCACTTAAGTTTATTTTGGTCTTAAATGTTTCAAAATGTTCAAATTGTTCTTAAATGTAGTCATATATAATTTTAAACTACTGAATGTGACCACATCTCTCTTGTTTCAAATTCAAATGTAACGAGTTTATAGCTATGTGTTGTTTTTGACGAATTCTTTCTCTATTTAGTTGGAACCATAAGCAAACGAGGTTAAATTGAGTCTCGAAAGTTAGCCACTCGTTTCATGGTGAAATAAGTGAAGTTGATTATATCTTTCTTGTTTTAAGTTTGAATGCGACGAGTTTGGAACTATGAGTTACTCTTAACAAGATCTTTTTTTTTTTTTGCTCAATTGGAACAATCAACAAATAAAGTCAAATTGAACTCAAAATGGGTTTAGGACCAACGTTTCATAATTGTTTACTTTTTGGTTCTAAACTCATTTTTGTGCCCAATTTAATCTTAATTGCTAACATTCCCAAACTAAAATCAAAGATCAAAGGGGAAAGCAAAGGAAAAGAGTACATGTATTTGTGTACGAGGCAAAAGCCTAGAGGGTGAATGGAACAAATAGTGTAAATAACAATAACAATCATAATTCATAATCGAAACTCAAAATCATAATCAACATCAGAATAGCAAGTCATCTAACCAAGAGAAATGAAATTCTAATGAAAACTATGAAAATATAAAGAAAAAACTCCTTGAGTGATGAACCAAACTTGGGTTTCCATCATTCTTCTTCTGAGCAAGAAGATTTAACTGCTCATGAAGTGGAAATCCGCTTCATCGAGTTTTAAAGCCTCCAAAGCAACCATGGATCAACATTGTCACAGTGAAAAAATGGAGAGGAAGATGATGATGAAAATTGATAGAAAAGACGTCTCCCTTCAAAATTAGGCTTCCTTGGGTGAAATACTCTCTCCAAGTCAATCTAGGTCAAGTCTACATTAGGGAAAATGGGTCCATGCATGAAAACCCACATTTCACTAATTTATCAACAAAATGGGGAGTTCACCTTGGAAGTTATTCGTGACGAGGTTTGTAACTAGGTGAACAAAACTTTATTTTCTATGCGTTTTAGTTTCTCTTTGTGTAAATTTAGCATTTATTGATCTTTTTTTGCAATTTCCTCTAAGTTGGGCTTCAACCTAACTTAAAAAAACAACGTAAGTATCTCAAAATTCCCTCAAACTACATCACTAGTGTTGGGAAATCATAGGGTAGGCGCAGCGGAAAACACGGTAAATTAAAATTTTTGGCTTCCCNCCTAGGGCACAATCTCCAACAACTAGCTCTTTGAGTTAATTAATTATTATTTTGAACATGATTTTTTATTTAAAATGAGCTAACGTATGGGGTCATTTTCAATTATACCCCAAACGTTTATTTTTGTCAATTATACCCCCAACGTTTCACATTTAAGTTAATTATACCTCAATCCCTAACAAATTATAGAGTAGTTCAGAATGTCTGTCATCTTTAACATCACCACCACACTTCATCGTCGCCGTCCACTCTGCCCTCGTTCCAGTCGACATGGTCCTTCTCGTCGTCATCCTCAACTTCTTGGTCTCCCCTAAATTACATCGTTCTCATCCCTTTTCCTTCCCTTACAATTGCCTCTCTCACCCATCTTCTCTATTTTTCCTCTCTTTCCAAAAAGGTTTTGAAGTTACTTTACTTCTCAATTTCGACGACCACGACGGCACCGCCACCGGAGATTGTGTGTTAACGCTAGGAGATAAAGCTATTGGTATTTCTACTCTATTTCTATGTATTCGAGGCTCACCGGCGAGTTTGTGTGTGGTTGCCGGAACTGTGAAAAACAGAAGGGAGAGATTTTTCGAGTTTCTCAATTGTAGGAACTAATTCGTTAAAGATGATAAACATTCTAGATTGTTCTATAATTTGTTAGGAACTCGTGTGAAAGAAAAAACTTGAGAGAATGGAAGATTTCTAAAAAATGGAAACTTAAGGACCTTAAAATAAAAAAAAAATTGTCGGGTTGAGGTATAATTGACTCAAATGTGAAATGTCGGGAGTATAATTAACAAAAAAAATGTTGGGGGTATAACTGAAAATGACCTCATACATTAGGGGTATCAACAATACTTTTGCCTATTTACAAATCATTCATTCTTAAATTTTGCTTGTTAATATTCTAGATAATGTCATAAAATGATGACATATGATTCCTGATCAAGGGCTAGGACTATTATAGTGGTATTATATTAATAGCCATTTAAATTTAAAAGTTTGTTTTGGTAGTCGAAGTCGAAAAAATGGTTCAATATGAAGCACTAGTAACTACTTGTGGGTCGAATGCAAAATAAGAAACTTGCATTGTGGTTTCTTCAAGTGGATGAGGATAGTAAATCAAGTGAAGAGAAGGATGAAGTTGTGATTGAGTTGCGTACTCTGAAGAAGAAAAGATACAGAGAGTTAAAGAAGCAAAATGTAATCCATGAATTAAGGAGATGTGAGAAAGTTGAGAATGATCAATAGGCTTTTAATTGTTGCTATAATCATTTTTTGTGTTTACTGACTGTCTTATATTGTAATTTAAAGTGGTGTACCAAAAATCATGTACTTCATTTAACTTTAGATAGCGTTTCTACATTTTGAATCATGTACTATCGAAATTTATGATGACTAGAATCTCTACTACTCTTATATCCTTTAAATTGATGGTATATGGAAACTCTCCCAGAAATTGCAGTTAGTATTGCTTGACTATGATGCTCAATTTGGCTATAGTGGGAAGGAAAAGAGGAGATGAATGCAAAATGATATGTTATGCATAATTGTACGAAAAGGTCCTCGAATTATCTAAATATGTTTCCATATCTATACTATTTAGTCATTGTAAACTATAAGCAGTAAATGGTTTTGGAAATGGCTAGGGTTTGGTCCGAAGGGGATGAAGGTGAGTGGGTTATGGTTTGGTGGTGCCAAGTTTGGGTCAATTGAGGGGAAGATGGATGGTATTAGGGTTAGGTTGTGGTGAGAAGTGTAAAATGTGCATTTTGAGGAAGGGACTAATTTGACAAATGCGCATTTGCTGATTCGATTTAAAAAAAATGATGTGGTAATTTTTTTTTCTTAATTGGATACCTCAGTCCACTAACGATACGCATCAGCATTTTTGGAAGGCTGGGCTAACGGAGGGAGTTATGTGCAACTTGTCAACATAATTTGAGTACTTGGTTGTACAATTTTGAAAAATCAAGGACCAATCTGCAAGCTCTTGCATAATTCAGGGACCAAAATGTTAGTTTACTCCAAACAAAAATTACCTTCTTCCAAACAAAAATTTTCTAAACTCAATGACACTCTTTTCAATTTTTTTTTCTCTCCTTTTCAACTCTTTCAAAAGCTCTCTATTTAAAAATGGAATCACCAATGATGTCAAGTTTAATGACCATGAGATTTTGAAATAAAAGATGTTGATAAATTCGTAGGAATTGAAGTTACTTGATTTGAAAGAGAAATTTTTATTTCTTATAGAAAAAATATACTAACCTTTGGAAAGAGAATGACTTGACAAGGTGTAAACTAGTAAAATCTCCTGTTAAAAATAACCATGAACTTCGGGTTGAAGAATTAGTTGATAATGAAAAATATTAGAAACTAATTGGGAAGTTTATGTATCCTTTTTAACACTAGACTAGATATATTGCTTTTCTTTTTTTAGCAAAAAAAAAAAATCATTCATGATGTGGGATCCGGATCCCCTGAATTTCTTAGCGGTGCATTTCTTGTGCATTTCAGTTCATCTTAACCCTTTAATAAATCTAATGCTTCTTATCTTGCCATGTCATTCACTTTGCCTTAATTTTTTTTTTGTTTTTAAACGTTTGTCCCAAAAACAGTGTTTCTTCCCAAACCCTTCACTGAGTCACTCCTTATTGAAACTTAGTCTTTCTCATATGTCTTTAGTTGTTGTCTTTTATGTTACTTGATCTATCAATTCCTTCAATATTCGAACTCAGTGTAATTCCCTTTGGAGTGTGTGCTCGTTTAGAGGACGTCAAAAAGAGATAGCAAGTTATGGCTTATAATTGTTAGACGTGATTGAAATTGAAACAAAGAAAGACAAAGCCTTCATGGAATTGAAATTGAATAACTTGATCCATCAAACCCCACATGTCCTCTGTTCATCTTCACGTCCTCCGCACCATCACCCACAGCTTCTCGTCCCCTCTGTCAAAGAACCGAACTGCTTTCCGTCGGTGATGATTCTAGAAGAGGGAGAAGGGAAGGCTCAATGACGGTAACAGTGACGACGACGGTGAAGGCGACGACGACAAAGAGGCTGAAGGGGGAGCAATCTTGTTGGGCGATTTCGGCGACGAAAGAAATGCTTGATCTTCGAGCAATGGAAGAGACGAAACAAAAGTAATATAAAATGGCGTCGTTTTGAGTTAAAATAGGTGACGTGGTAAGCTAGTGACCGACTGATGTTTTGGACGGTTGAGATGTAAGGAAATGCAGGGAGAAATTTAGGAGAAGGAAATACAGGGGATCCGGATTGTCATGATGTGGTTGTGTTCAGAAGCAAAATCTAGAGCTATAACGCAAGGAGTTTGTTAACCCCTTTAATCTAATTAAACTTGGGTATGGTTTTTATCGTGAATAACCTCAAGCAAGCATTTTCACTTTCGCTATTTATCGAGCCAATTAAGTTATAAATGTAGCCGACATATGAAAATAGGATGTGAAATTATGTAAAAGAGTATGTAATGATTGTGGTTGGTTTTCGGCCAAAAAAAGATTATGGTTGATTGAAATAATTGTATGGGTTTTTAAAAATTGTATAGAGATACAATTGGTAATTAAATTAATAATGGAATGAGATAGAGATAATGAATATGATATTTTGGTGTTTAGATGTGGTTTTATGAAATGTAATTACAATGAAATTGTCTTGGAATTTGTGCTAAAGGGTATTTTTTGGAATGAAGGTAGGAATTGTATTTTGTGGAATGAAAGACCAAAATGTAAATAACATGGAAATTTTTAAAAACCTACTATTTGGTCCATGATTTTATATCAATTCAATGAATCGGTCCTTAAATAAGTAAAAGGGTAAATTACACTTTGGTACCGTAAAATGTATGTCTCGACCTGTAAAAAATCGCATTCATCAATGATTGTTTGTCTCCCTCAAATTTAATGACCAAAAAATGAATTCAAGGACCAAAATAGAATAATCTTTACAAATTCAGGGACCAAATAATTTATCTTTAATTAAAATAAATAATTGTGCAGAATTTGATAAACAATTTCAATAGTATACTGTACATAAAAAATAAGATAATTATTTTTAAAAAAACTTAATTTTTTTGAAAGAATAATACTAATTAGGGGTGTTCAAACTTCGGTTTGGATCGAGATTGACATTTTTTTTCAACCAAACCGAACAAATTGGATGACAACTAAAGGACAACTAAAGTCATCCAATCAATTCAGTCATTTTGAGCCAACCGAACCAATTTAAATTGACTTTAATCGGTTTGGATTGGATCGGTTTTCTATATATCCATTAAGTTAAAAATCTAAAAATTACAAAATATATAAAATTCTAGAAAATATAAGAAAAGATTAGAAACTGTGAATTGTGATGAAGAATGAAGGTTGAAGATGAAGTGATGAAGGAATGATGAAGTGTAAAAACTATGAATTATGAAATAAAAAGTCACCAATTTTGAGTGTGAGTAACGGCTAGATAAGGGAAAATAAAAAAAAATGAGGAAATTAAGTTTAGATATATGGATGTTTTTTTATTTAATATAATATAAATAGTATTGAATTAAATTATTAATATGGTTCGGTTTGGTTCGATCGACTTTTGGTTTTCCAAACCAACTGAACCGAACTAATCGGTTTTCATCTATTTTATCCAATTCAACCGATTAGATGATCGGTTTTGATCAGTTCAAATTGGATTGGATCGATTGAGTTTGGATTGGATCTGAACAGCCCTAATACAAATGTTATGAAAACCAGACTGAATCGAATGGTCGGCCCGACCAAGACCCGAAAATGAAGACGACTTGGTTTGGACAATTGGGACGTTCAGAAGGTTGGACCGCTTTGAACCGAATTGACTTGGGTTGAACTGCGACTCGGAGAGATTTTTAGAAAACCGGACGAGTCACTATTTTCTATGAAAAAATATTTTTTTTGTTGATTTTGTGGATCAAATGTAAAAAAAATAATATGAAACCCAATATAAAATATTGTAAACTTATTAAAAAACTCATTTTTCACTTTTAGTTTTACTAACTAATAATTATTCATATGGTAACTTTTGTATATTTTATTTGGGTAGGACAATGAAACTATGGATTCACAAGTATATCTTATTGTTATATAAATTTTATAGTTATATTTTATCAATAATAGAATATTTATATTTAAAATAATTAATAATTTCATTTATATATTTATGATGTCATCCGATTTAATCGTCATCTAACCGATTGAGCCAATCAACCCGTGATTCGAAGGTCTGTCCAGGTCACTCTCTGGTTCGATTTTAATAACATTGAATAATTCCTTTAAAAATAAATTAGTTTCTTTTAAATTGTGTAGTTATAGGGACAAAAATACTTTATAATACACTTAAAAAAAATCTTTATGTATGTTTTCTCCATTTACATGATATATATACTTATATAGGAAAAATATAATATTTTATTATTTTTATTTTTTATTAAATTATTATTTTTTTAATCTTTTAATTTCCCCCAAGAACAAATCATTGATGATTATAATAATTCAGTGATTGAATTATATATTTTATTTCATTACTCATGAACCTTTAGAAAACCGCAATTATTAATTATCATGTCTGTATTCTAAACTCCCTCGATGACCAAAAAATAAATTGAAGGACTAAAATGTTAATAACAAAAATTGAAGGACCAAAGATTGTAAAAATCAATATGACCGTTGATACTAAAAAAAATATTACCAATATAATCGAAAAATATAGGAAGGATTACCAAGATATAAAAAATCGTATGTTTTGATATCTCAAGTATTGAGTTGTTATTAGTACAATTTTAGAGACTAAAATAATTTTTTTAATTAAATTAATATAATATATATATATATTAATATATGTGTGTGTGTGGTGTGGCTGTGTATATATAAATAATATTATAATATAATATCTATACTATATTATATGTGTGACGGTGCTTTTGATTGGTAAAAAATAATTAAATTAAAAATTAAAAAAAATAAGAAATAAACATGTGAAACTTGATAATTGGCTAAGTGTATAGATACTGGGAGAGAGAAAGTAGTAGATGGATTTAAGAAAGTGAAAACTTATTATTTGGCCTTTTAATTTTCACATTTCTAACGATTTAGTCCTTGAATAATAGAAATATACTATTTAGTCACTAAATAATTACAAATGTCAAATCAAACGTTACATACATATTTCCGTGCCCGTTAAGGCACGGAAAGCCCCTAGTATATATATATATATGTGAGTGTGTGTGGTGGAGAGAGAGAAAAAAAATTAGTAATAAATGATGGATGAATAGAAAAAGTTGTAAGTGTAATAAATGAGGGTATTGAAAATTACTATTTTGTCAAAATTTTTTTATATTTGTATTAGAGTATAGGTAATTATAGGTATATGAGTAGGGTATGATAGTAATTGGATAGATAATGAAATGAAAAATATAATAGAATGAAATGAAATTTAAAATGAGTAAACTATCAAATCGGTCCCTGGAAATATGAGGCGATTATGGTTTGGTCCCTAGATTAATGAAATAGACGAATAAGTCCGCGAATTTGTCGAACGTTACACAAATAGGTCCCTTCGTCAACCAAAGTTCCAAAAAAACATGACGTGGCCGTTAGTTCGCTGACATGTAACGTTAACTGCTGGCGTGGCACGTTAATTGCCACGTTAGCAAGGGCTAAACTGAAAAAAAAAAAAAACCATGCCAATTGTGTAAATTTCGCCATATCAGCATTATTACTAAAAAAAAAAGAAAATTCGTGTCTGGACAAATTGGTCCCTAGCTACAAATTTTATCCCATTATTTTCAATTCTCCTTATTTTTCATCATCTTCATTCATTTTAGTCCCAAATCCTCATTGTGAACCACCATAAAATCCGTCGATTTAGAGTCTTCCAAAACAGGATTAGACGTCGATTTCGTCTTCCTCAACTAAATCAGAGGATCGGACGTCGATTTTCGAAAATGATGATGATCCTGTTTTCAATGTCTACTTGCTCGCCAACTACCATATACGAAGAGGATAAACCTTGGTTGGGAAGGAAAGGATGAATGTATGAATGAGAATTGGAATGGTGGTGAGTTGGTGAAATCGAGAAACAAGAAGAAGAGGATAAACCCAGAAACAAGAAGAAGGAAGAAGAAGAAGACCCTTCGCATTTTTTTGATTTTGTTTGGTCAAATCCATTAAAACCCCCACTTGTTTATTATTTCTTTTGTTTTGATCCTACTAAACTATAGGGTTTTAGGATTTTAGGGTTTAGGGTTTTTAATATTTTTAAGGACTAAATTAAATGACGATGAAGATTAAAAATTTAAGTTTCAGGGATTTAGGGTTTAAGGGTTTAAGGTTTTAGGGTTTAGGGTTTTAGGGTTTAGAGTTTAGGGTTTAGAGTTAAGGTTTTAGGGTTTAGAGTTTGGTGTTGGTGATTTAGGTTTTAGGGTTTTAAATACTTTTAAGGACTAAATTAGAATGTTTGGAAGAGTTTTGGGACACTTTACAATTTTATTTTGAGGATTTGGGACTAAAATGAATGAAGATGATGAAAAGGGGGGGAATTGATAATAATGGGATAAGAATGGGTGAGGGTCCTAATTGCTCAAATTAGATTTTTTAGGGTTTACGGTTTAGGTTTTAGGATTTAGGATTTTAGGGTTTAGGGTTTAGAGTTTCGGCTTTAGGATTTATGTTTTAGGGTTTTTAATACTTTTAAGGACTAAATTGAAATGTTTGGAAGAGTTTTGGGACACTTTACAATTTTATTTTTAGGATTTGGGACTAAAATGAATGAAAATGCTAAAAAAGAGGGGGAATTGAAAATAATGGGATAAAAATTGAAGCCAGGGACCAATTTGTCTAGACACGAATTTTCTTTTCTTTTTTTTTTTTAGTAATAGTGCTGATGTGGCAAAATTTACGCAATTGGCATGTTTTTTTCAGTTTAACCCGTGCTGACGTGGCAGTTAACGTGCCACGTCCACATTTAACGTGCCACGTAGGCTTTTTTGAAACGTCAGGTTGACGGAAGGACCTATTTGTCTAACGTTCGACAAATTTGAGGACTTATTCGTCTATTTCATTAATCTAGGGACCTAACTGTAAACGCGTCATAAATCAGGGACCTATTTGGTAGTTTACTCAATTTAAAATTATGCAAAACAAACACCCATATGCAACGTAGATGAGTGTGTTTAGGATGAGGCTTTTAAAATGAAATGGGAATGAGAAAATTATAAAATAAAATAGAATGATAAATGGTGTTTGGATTGTTTGAGATGTAATAGAAAAAATATGATGTGAAATTATGTAAAAGAGTATGTAATGATTGTGGTTGGTTGAAATTATGGGTTTTTTTTAAAAAAAATTATAGGGGTAGAATTGGTAATTGATAATGAAATGAAATGAAGATAATGAAATAATATTTTGGTGTTTGGACGTGGTTTTATGAAATGAAATTGCCTGGGAATTTGTGCTAAAGAGTAGTTTTTGGAATGAAGGTTGGAGTTGTATTTTGTGGAATGAAATGAAGGGACTGAAATGTAAATAACATGGCAATTTTAAAAATTTAATATTTGGTCCAAAATAGAATAATGTTTTAAAATTCAAGGACCACAAAATTATTTTGAACTAAAAGAATAATTGAAATATTTGATTCCATTACTTATAAGCCCTTAAAAAATCGCAATTATTAATAATCGGGTCTCTCTATCGCAAACTCTCGGCCAAAAAATAAATTAAAAGACCAAAATGTTATTCACATCAAAAGTGAAGAACCAAAAAGTATATATTAAATAACCGTTTGTTTTTTAAGGCCCACGATTATTGTGACCGTTAGAATCAATATTCATCGGCCTCCATTGCACTATTAATAATATCCATCGAAAGTGAAAGACTAAAATAAATTTGTTTCTATTAAATTATGTAGTTATGGGGATGAAAAGATTTTAAAATACACTTAAAAAAGTATTTATGTTTGTTTTCTTCATTTACATGATATATATAGGAAAAATATAATATTTTATTATTTTTATTTTGTATTAAATTATTATTTTTTAAATTTGACCGATGAATAAATCATTAATGATTAGAATAATTCAGGATTGAATTGGATATTTTATTTCATTATCCACGAACCTTTAGAAAATTTCAATTATATATCAATAATCGGATTTGCATCTCAAACTCTCAATGACCAAAAAATAAATTGAAGGACGAAAATGTTAATAACATAAAAATTGAAGGACCAAAAAGTGTAATCATTAATAAGACCGTTGATACTAAAAAAATATTATCAATATGACCGAAAAAAATATATGAAGGATTACCAATATATCAAAAATCGTATAGGGATTAAAATTTGGTCACATGACTTATTTTGTTGCCAAAGTAATGGGACTAAAATTGTGTTGGGATTGCTTAAAAGTCCCACATCGCTTGGAGTAAAGCATGTGGGAGGGTCTCAACAATATAAATAGGGGCCTTGGGTTTGTTTTCTAAGTACACCAAGTCAATACACTTTAAGCATTGTATTAGACTTATAAATTCTTCCCTCTCTTGTATTTAATTTGAGAGTTGTCCTCTTGTTGTTAGAGTGTGGGAGGTGTAGTCAAATAGTTGCTTTGAGAGAGTGTGGGTGTACTTGGTGTGAGGGTTGAGAGAAGATGTGTGATGTAATAATTTTCACATAGTATTTTCTCTAGTTGTCTTTTGGCAACGGTCGTGGGTTTTTTTCCCGGTTTGGGTTTCCCACGTTAATTTCTCTTGTGTTGAGATCGTAGTATTATTCCATCTTGTTTCTCTATTTTAATTCTCTGCTGGGGTATTGTTTTTATGCCCAACA
>QANZ01041068.1:0-12343 GCA_003254925.1 Chamaecrista fasciculata | reverse complement strand
TTCTCACAACATCAAATAAAAAAAATTATTAAAAAAAATAAAAATATATTATAAAAAACTTAATTTTTTTATTAAAAATATAATAATTCTTTTAAAAAAATATTTAAATTTTAATAATTATTAGATTAAAACGGGTATACAAAGCACACTAGTGTAATTATATGTATTTGAGTAGGGGTATGATAATAATTGGATAGATAATGAAATGAAAATAAAATGTAATGATATTGAAATGAAATGAAATAAAATTATGATGCAAAACAAACACCAATTTTGCACTGTAGCTCTATTTATGTAATGAAATGGGGATGAAACCCAACCCCAAACACACCAATTATGAAATAAAATGGGAATAATGAGATTGAAATGGAGATGAAACCCGTCCCAAACAAACTCTAAAAGAAATATTAAATTAATAGAGAGTGAATAAGGTAAAATAATTTTTTTAAAAAAAAGAGAGACAAATGCACATTTTAAACAATTAATCTATAATATCTATAATCTATAATCTATAATTAATCTATAATTTATATCTATAATCTATAATCTATAATCTATCTACAATCAGTCTATAATCTATAATCTATAATTCTATAATCTATAATCTATATCTGTAATCTATAATCTATAATATCTATAATTTATAATTTATAATCTATAATCTCTATAACATCTATAATCTATAATCTATATTTATATCTATAATCTATAATCTTCTATAATCTATAATCTATCTATAATCTCTATAATCTATAATCTATAATCTATATCTATAATCTATAATTCTATAATCTATATCTATAATCTATAATCTATAATCTATAATCTATAATCTATAATCTATATCTATAATCTATAATCTATAATTCTATAATAGTTTACAAAACAATGTTTTGCTCTGCCTAGGTGTCACTTTGGTAGGGAGAGTAACTTGTTTTTTGTTTATCCCACTCTCACTTTAGATACGACACGTGGCAGCCCCTATTATTTTCTGATTTCCATTTTTTTTTACACAAACTATCTTGCAAATAAATGAATCTTTTCTCTCCTCTAACATCTTCCACCATACGCTTCTCTCCTCTAACATTTCACATTTCAAATTTCAAACAAAACAATGTTTTGCTCTGCCTAGGTGTCACTTTGGTAGGGAGAGTAATTTGCTTTTTGTTTATCCCACTCTCACTTTAGATGCGACACGTGGCGGCCCCTATTATTTTCTGATTTCCAATTTTTTTTTTTGCACAAACTATCTTGCAAATAAATGAATCTTTTTTCTCCTCTAACATCTTCCACCATACGCTTCCACCATACAAATTGGTACAATATTTTTTTACTTAATAGTTGAAAAATTCTATTTGTTTCTCTGATGTAGCAGCATGCACAAGTTATATGAAGATGCGGATGCAAATGATGATTTGAGGGCGGAGTTTCTCTGTCCTTTCTGCGCTGCGGATGCAGATCTGTCCTGATTTAATTGGTATATTGGAATAAAATATGTATTTACCTTCTCATTATAAACAAATGAATTGGTGAATTAGCTTCTCATTATAAACCATGTTAGTTACGTTTTATTATGTTTCATTTCATATGCCTAATTCATTGTTGCCAGTTTTCAGGATCTCATGATAAATCAAGGAAAAAACTTGAGGTTGTGTTGTAGGTAAGCCAAAAATTACAAAAGATTCTGTTTTATTTTATGGATTTTGTATATAATTGTTAATTCAATCTGCTGTAGGAAGTTATATTTTAACTTACAATACTATTTTGGACTATTTTGGGCTGTAATCATCTAAAACTTTTGAATACTTCAGCACTTCCTAACTTCTGCAGGATTAGTGTAACCAAAATATGACAAATCTTTCTGCACTTTCTTTAGAACTGTTATCATATTAAGTTATATAATATTTGCAGTTTACTTAGACCATGAATGATATTAATTCTATATAAATTGCTGCCGGGTCAATTAGGCAATGACTATTACTAAATGATGAATGCGTAGTTGCATTGTATTAGGCAAGAAAATCTGTAATTGCAGCGTATTCAGTTTCAAATGACCATGAATATGTGCTAAATTGACACTTTATTAAATAGACAAGAAGAATATGTATTTGCATTGTATCAGGCAAAGAAAAAAAAGGACCAGCGCACTCATACTAGTATATAATATAACACTACATGTCTTTATTTTCTTTATTATATGTTAGTTCTTTAATATTTTTTGTCATTTCAATTGGTTTAATCTTTCCAATATTGAAAATGTAATCTATCTATCATTAATTTAGGGGTAGTAGTTTCTCTATGATGGACTATTTGTGCATTTCTTCTTAAAAAAACATCCAAACAAACATATTTTACATTTTGTCCCTTTAACTTGTATATATTGATGAAATAATTAATTATAAATTAATAATAATTTTTATTAATAAAAACATTTAATTTAAACAATTTGCTAAAAGATATTGATTTAATTAAGATTAAGTATATATTTTATATATTTTTTTAATTGATAAAAATATTAATACATATATTTTCAACAATTAAAAAAAGGCAAAAACATCCATTTCGGACCCAAACTTTACACTTGCTGTCAATTTCGTTCCCAATGTTTTTTTGCTGTCAATTTCGTCCCCAATCTTTCACATTTTGGTCAATTTTATCCCTTGCTCTTACTTTAATTAAATATTAACGACGTAATCTATGTGGCTAACGATATATAATGTAAAGTTGATAGAAAAATAAACTTAAATTCTGATTCAGATTAAAAAATAGGATGCAGTCTATCGTTAATTTAACAAAAATATGAAAGATTGGGGACGAAATTAGTAGTCTTGCCTAAAAAAATGTAAATATATAATTTTATATTTTATATAATATAAATATAAATATTTTATTTTAAAAGGGAATTATAGTCAATATACCCCAAATCAGTCTCCCTAATTCCTCATGCCCTAACCTCCGTCGATAGGAAGGCAGAGAGGCCACAAGTGAGAGGACCAACGTGTGTGAAGCAGAAAACGCCGCCGCCAGAGAAGTCGGAAAACGCCACTTGTCGTCGTTGTTTGTGCTCGTCAACGGTGCTCTCTGCTTCTTTCAGGTATTTGTGAATTCGTCTGCATTTTGTAGTGTTCCTTCTTCTTCGCACAAATCCTAACAGCACTCACATATATAATTATAAATAATTAACTTAATGGTTGGAATGAAGAAGATATTGACATCTTGCTGCCTCCGTTTGTCAGTCTCTTTTATGATAGAAATTTGCATTTATTTGTATTAAGTATTGTAATTTGTTCTCTCTTATGGATAAATTAGTGTACTTTTAGTCGTTCTCTGTTCAGGAGATATTCAAAGTTAGAGGGGAATGGAATTGATGAGAAATTTTTGGCTATCACTGTATACTCTTTCTTCCATTTCTGGAGAGAATGATTCGTATGAAATTTAGATGAAGTAATCACATATCGGCAGATGAATTTTGATGAAGTGATCTATTTCATCGGTGATGATTGATGATTGTGAATATGGTCAGCCCTACTTGGAGTCAGTTTTGGTTGGAACTTAAAGGTTACTAAAGATTGAAACGATGTAACTCTTCCTTATGGGTGTCAAATGTTATGACTTGAGTTTTAGAGCAATTAAAGAGACAGACGCAATGATTTCCCAAGGGGTTTGTGTTGCCCAAGTGGCTATGTTATCATAACTAAATGGAGGCAAATGTCAATTTTGTCCTCTTTGAGTCATTCATTTCAACTACAGATAGTTGTAGAAATAGAAAGATCACAAGGGAAATTTTAGAAAATAAATTTGTAAACAACTTGGTCTTTTAAAGTAGAAAAGATATATTTAATAGATTTAACAAAATACATCAAAAAGAGATAATTAATATTTATTTATGGTTATATTGATGGTGTCATCTGGTCGGAGATGTTGACAAATCAAATGGGTTAGAAATTTAGGTAATTTCTGAATTTCAATACCAACTCAGGAAGTAGTTCTAATTACTATTTCTATGTTGTCTTTGGGAATTTTATTGGGTAATTTTTATGGTACAGATCATGGCTGAAGAAACCCAGTTGCTAGAACCTGGAAGAGCTCCACGAAAGAGGAAGTTAGGTAAAAAGCAGGGTCGTAAAATGTCAAATAAAAGAACAAAAGTGATGCCATTACCCCAGGGCCAGAAGAAAGTTAAAATGGACAAGAAAATGAAGAAACTTATACGCAAGCGAGCACGGGAGTATAATTCGGATGATGATGATGATGAGTCTTCTGTTCCTGCTATCGTGGGGATTGGAAGTCTGGCATCTATCACCAATAAAAAGAATAATGAGGAAGATATAGAAAGTGAACAACCTTCAGAAGATGAGGAAGCAGGAAGGCAAGCCATGTGGAAAACCAAGGGGGTTGATATGAACAATAGTGATTCTGAGGGTGAAGGAGAAGATGATGATATGCAGCCAGGAATTACAAAATTCACCGAAGGATGTAGAGCATTCAGGATTGCCTTTAAGAATATTATAAAGAAGAGTGTTTCTGATGAATCATTGGTAAGATAGGTGCTTGTTCAATATGATCATAGAAAGAATAAATTTGGTTTCCTTATATCTTGATAATTCTGTAGGGCCCAGTACTATCGGGGCACAAGAAACTTGTTGTAGACAAGCTTGCAGAAGAGGAGGCAGAACGCCAGGTCAAGGGAGAGGCAAGGAAAGAAAAGCAGATGGTAATCCCAAATTCTAATTTGGCTGCTTTCACTGTTATTCGCTACCATGTATTTTGTGGACGCACTTTATTTGTGCTTTATTTATTGACAAATTTACAAGTATCTAGTATTGAATATTCAGTTGTTATCCTGATAACTTTACCTAACTGTGTGGAAAGTGACAATCAGGCTGATCATTGATGTTACTGTTATAGTTGGCAGAAAAGGGGCATGTCAAACCTACTGCTCCGTTGAATTCACATGAAAAGTTTCTATTAAGTGTTGCTACGAAAGGAGGTACTTTAGTTTAGTTTCTTTACAGATATGGGTCTACTGTTATGATTTTTATAGCATTTTCCTCGTACTGACTTGGACTGATGTTATGACATGCATTGTGCTTGGACTGATGTTATGACATGCATTGTGCTGAATTGCTGTCAGTGGTTAAGTTATTCAATGCTGTAAGTTTTCTCTTGGATGTTAAATTTCCCTTGGCAATTTTGACTTGCCGTTTTTGGTGCTTATTTCTCTATCATTATTGTTCACACCTTTTGCAGGTCAACAAGGCACAGACTGCTCAGAAAGGGTTGGATCCCTTGAGGAGTAAAGATGCAAAGGGTAAGCTGTTATGCTATAGCTGTAAATTTTGTTTTTTTGGGCCTGAACTATAGCTGTAAAATTGAGACTTATGGAACAAAAAAAAAACTCAGAAAACCAATAGTTCTCATACACTTGCTGGTTTCACTCAATGTGGAAAGAATTATATCTGTTTTGAAGGACTGGTTACTTCAGTTTATATTTCCTTTTCGGTTTTGTCCCAATACAATTGTATTGCTGAAGTTTGATATAAGTCCGTGAGCTTTTTATTTATATGATTGTATCATGTCAATATGCCACATGGAAATTCTTGATATATTGGGTTAATTTTGTTGCAATAGGAATCATCAATAGGCAAGAACATTTCCTCTCTTCTGACTTCACAAATTTTTTCAATGTTTTTTACAATACTGGTGGATCATAAATGGAGTGGCAAAATATGATTTTAAATGGCAGTGGCTCCTTCTATTCAGTGGTTTTGTTTTTTTTTTTTCATTGAGGCATATGCTACTTTTACTTCAACTTCTAACTGCTAGCTATGTGAAAGTGAAAAATGCCATG
Organism: Chamaecrista fasciculata; assembly: GCA_003254925.1. Classification (NCBI taxonomy): domain Eukaryota; kingdom Viridiplantae; phylum Streptophyta; class Magnoliopsida; order Fabales; family Fabaceae; genus Chamaecrista; species Chamaecrista fasciculata. The sequence goes on along the minus strand of QANZ01041068.1, from coordinate 6,492 downwards.
AAGCTGCAATTGCAAGCAAGATTGTGTTGGAACTGATAATGCTTTGCTTTGTGATCTTATATATCTCGTGTAATCTCTAGAACACCTATGCATGCCTCATTAAGAAACTGAAGTAATATCTTTTTGTATCTGGAATTGCATTTGGCAAAGTTTATTAGTATGGTTTCACTCAATAATTTATGCAATTTTTTTTTATTCATTTCTGGACTCACCTTGCTGATTATCATTGTTTTCTGGTCGACCATTGCTATACATAGATTTTATTTTATAGTGAAAAAATTCTATTATGATGGAGTAAATTACGAAAACCGAGGATATGACATTCTTCTGCAGAGACTGTGAAAAGGAAAAGTACAAATACCCAAGACTGAAAGAAATAAAACATGCAACAAAGTAGCCCTTCAATTGGCAGATCACAATAGGAAATCTTGAGTCTAAGAGAAAAAACCAAATGTAATTCATAAAAACCATCCTTCCACACATTATATCAGGTAAAAAGCCGACCATTACAAAAGGTCGGTGCACCTTTATAACTACATGCACCATAAAAGAACTGTACATTGTTAGCTATGTTTTATGGCAATTTTCCTTCCATGTCCTTTTAACTTTTGACTTTTATGTATTTTTGTTTTAAAATTTCCTCTAGATATGTAGGCCGTGTCCAATATTCACCAAAATCTCCCAGCAGTTTAACCCATGAAAGCACAACTACTCTAAAATGTAAAAGATGGGCTGCAGATTCAAAGCTATTCTTACTAGTAGACTGAGCTGTTTTAATTTTTTAAACCTGTGTTAGAGCCCTCTACTATAGTCAACACCAAAATACAAAAGAAAACCCACTCTCCAATAGGGAATACGCTGATACAGAGTAATAACAAGAGAAACACACCGAAACACCTAAAATACAAGGTTATCTTCCTTTCTAGAGGTTAAACTCTCTCCAAAACATTTCTCTAATATTTTCCTTACCCTTCTCTCCTGCAAAAGACCCTCTATTAATACCTACAGAACCAGTACATCCCTCATCCCTCACACCCACACATTCATGTCTTTTGTGCAGTACCCAGCACATTCTCTCATTGACCGTGCAGTTCCAGTTACAGCAGGCCCATCAGTACCCTTCCTAACAAGATTCACCTTGTCTCCAAGGTGAGAATTAATAGTGGAGAGTGGAGACCTGAACTATGGCTCTTCTAGGATTTCTTGAAATCTCTTGACAAAACCATATTCAATTATTCCACCAGCAACCAGCCATATGACGGATAATGATATAACTGTTCCTTGCCTAGCTAAACGACAAACGATAAATAATGACAAGATAATAACTTGACCTTTGAGGGAACTGAAGCTCAAAACAGTGAGGGAATTACTGGCTATTGGGGGGAGGAAAGTATAATACGCTAGTGACGTAGAAAAGAAGAATAGGAGAAGGAATAATTAGAATGGTAGAAGAAGGATAAGGAGCTAAACTGAAAATTTGGTACGACTTGTGAGTGACAGCTTTAGAGAAAATGATAGTAAACGAAATGCTAGTTTGGTGTATTTAAAAAAGAAAAACGAAACTTATAAAACCTTATAGGGAACAATAATATTTAGTTGGTCTATACCAGAAACACTTTAATTTAAATTTTCCCCATTATTAAATTTAATGTTTATAGATTACTAATTAGTATGTTCAATGTTGACATATCAACCAGATGATCTTATGTAGCACCACCAAGAAAATTTTACCTGGTCACAATGTCAAGCGTGACCATTGCCAATCAATTCACAACATCAATGCTAAGAGTTGAAAGATTTCATATAATGTATCTATTTATTTTTTGATTTCTAAATTTAATTGACTTCGATTTTTGTAGTATTTGTCAAATTTTTTTGTCTAGTGTAGGAAATTCTTCTACTAGCAAAAACATATCTGCCTAGGATAGTAAATTGATTGACCAGAAATTGCTTTCAAACTGGAAGTTTTCTGATTTTATGTGCTGATATATGCTTGCAAAATTTTCAGTTATTTTGATCTTCTATTTTATGGAATGATCTTGTTTGGTGTCAGTCAGTGAATGAGAATATTATGTGAATCTGTCTGTGGTATTTATGAGAATATTATATACTGATGTATGTATTCGCACATGCCTGGAATTGGTTTTCTTCTGTCCTCAGCTGCTTTCAGAGTTTGGCTTGGTGTGTAGTTATTGAAAGATTTCCTAACTTTTTAAGTGATTTATCTTAAAATCCAAACACGACAATCTCTGCACAGTTTTGACTAGTATATTCTTCATTATCAGAAATAAGAAAGAGGACCAAGGAAGCCTTCTTTTCAGAATTAGGAAAGCCATCATTGCCAGCAACCGGCGCTTCTGCAAAGGTAAACATTTTTACTTTTACTCTCCTCCCTTTGATTCAGATTCTTCTTTGAAGGTAGTTTTAGTATGACACTTGAACTATAGCATAATTACAGCTTCGATACATAAATTTTATATTGTAAACACTATATATCTTATGCTATCACAAAACTAAGAAAACATAAGTTATTATCATGTGGCGTCTACACTGCATTTTTTACTAATTATGTTCATTTTTTTCCCAATAGTTTGAGAGAAAAAATGTTATGGTTTAAAGTTTTGTATCAAAATTGTTATTATGCTATAGTTTAGGGGTGTTATAACTTATATGTGACATTTATATAAATAAAACTATTATAAATGTAAGGGTAAGTTGAGAAGCCAACATGATTGATTTTGTAGCTTCCATCGGTTGTCATACTTCTCATATTGTTGATACACACACATGCAGGGTCTTGCAAGCACAGAAGTTGAAGAGCCTGCTTGGGCTCCACTACGAGATAGTTATATGCTGACAAATTCAAGACTAAAGGATTGGGACAAAATGCCTGTAAGTTTTTTTTTTTTTAATTTTAATGAATTCTGACTACTGTTGTTTGAAGTTGAGCTTTATTCGCTTATCTTTCTGCGTGTCCGGCAGGAGAAAAATGCGTCAGATGACATTGGAAAGATGTCTGAAGATAGTAGTTCTGACGAAGATTAATGTTTAGAACTTGGAGCTGTGTTATATGATAATGTTTTTAGTGTCCAAGTGTTTTTGATGCTTCTAGTTGGCATGATAATGTTTTTGGCTTTTTGCCTTTCAATATTGCTAGTGTCTAAGTGTACTTTTCTTTCAACGAGCTAGTACTATTTTAGCTATATAATAGACTATGAAACACCATTAGAAAATATGATAATATTTAGTTAGATCAATCTGTCATCAATATGTATCTTGTATTCAATGGACCTTGATGGTCCATCGAGAATGATCTCTGCTTTCTTCACAGGAATCTTGGGCTTGGAATTGAGCCTTGAAAAAAACCTCTAAAACAATTAGACCCAATGTGAGGATTGTAGCAAAGTGCATTCAAAGCATAATCACAAGAGGACAGCGAACTTTCAGCACTCCATGTTCCCAATTTTCATTTTTCAGCGTTTTAATTCCTTCAAGTTTGATTTTCTCATCGTCCTCCCACTTATACTAAGATAAAAATATTACATGTAATTAAAATAAGAGAAAACTTATTATTTGGTCCCTCCTTTTTTATTGAGTCAACGATTTGGTCCCTAATTTATTTTACATCCATAACGGGCATATATATATGTGATGAGTCTTTTAGTAGTCGGTCTTTTAAAACTATAGTATAAAATAAATTAATTTAAACATAACACATAATATATACTAGGGACTTGGCGTACCCGTTATACATATAATATTTGAATTGATTTAAAGTTGAAAATTAAATAAATTTTAATATTGATAAATGAGTAAGTTTAAAACTAATTTGAGAAATTATAAAAATATTTAAGACCAATTTAAAATTATTTCATATAGTTGGAACTAATAAGAGGTTTTGACAAATTATGAGGGAGGGAGGGACGTGGGTTTTTTTAAAATAATTTAATAGCAATTTCAAAAAACACAAATTCATGAACGTGGGGGAGTGGGGGGTATGATTTTATTTTTTTTAATATTCATTTTAATGTATTATATTTAAAATAATTTATTTTATGCTATAATTTTAAATGACTGACTACCAGAAGACCCTAAGACATATAATATAGGATATGTCTATACTCTATTATATGGCTCCACCCCTCTATGGTTAGTCAAAAATAGTGAATTAAAAAATTAAAAAAGAAAAAAAATCACCACTTTCTCTCCCCACTCACTCCCCCCACTTCTTTAAAAAAATAAATGAATTAAAAAAATACAAAAAACAATTAAAAATTAAAAAATGTCACCACTCTCTCTCTCCACTCACTCTCCCATATGAGGTAATTTCAAATTGGTCCTAAATATTTTATTTATTTTAGATGACTCTTATATATTTGTATAATTTCTCAAATTAGTCCCAAACTTACTCTTTTATCAATATAAAAATTTAATATAATCTTCNTAAGTAGTGTATTTAATTTTAATATTTTAGTCTAAATTATAATTAAATTATTTTTCAATATTAAGATTTTATATACTCTACAATTTTAACCTATTTCAAAATCCAAACGTTATATTCATATTTGCGTGTCTGTTAAGACATACAAAGCCCTATATAAAGGTAAACCGCGATTCATAAAATGTTATATATCCAACTTAACATTAGAATGCACGAAAAAGTAGAATTTCTGAATTTATGATTCAGCTAGGTTAGGAATAATATTTGGAAGGTGAAGAAGGTGAGTACACCACTTGGTTCGAAGTTCCAACTATGGGATGGTGGGGGATGAAGCCATGCTATTTTGTTTGATGGAGATGAAATATCTTTTTTTTTTATTATTATTTGATGGAGATGAAAATATCTTAATTTTGAGAGAAAGAAAATGAAAGCGACCCCCCTTTATAAATGCACTGTCACATAATCAATCACCCTTGTTTCTCATCTCCTCTCATTTTTTTTTTGTTTATTTAAATAATATAAAAATAAAAAAGTTTGAATGAGTGGCCATTAAGCTATAATAATATCGTTGATCGAAATTAATTCTTCATATTTTTTTAGAGTCTAAAACATATTTTTTTTTATTTTTTTCTTTTGAATTTTAAAAATGTTCTATATATATTTTTTTAAAAAAAGTACTTAAACTAGATGTAGCCAGCAAATCAGAGTCCATTACAAAAACTACCCCATTTATTTATTTCTCACCAAAATAAACATTGTACTTGGTGAGAATACTAGAATATGTCGCATAATGTCATAATCTCCATTTTTTTAAAGATATAATATATTCTATTATTCATTCATATTTGGTAAATTCTAATTAATTATTGCCTATTCGAAAATAAATTCAAATGCGGCTATTGAGAATTATTATTATTATTATTATTATTATTATTATTATTATTATTATTATTATTATAATATTGTTATTGGAAGCATAGATCCGTTGTATGTTTGGAGCAATTGGATGAAATTAATCTGTTGCATCAGATTTAGTTTTGGAGATTTAATTTGTTTTTGACTTAGTTATATAGAGGAGTTAGCTAACCAGTACATAATTTTAGGAGTGAGTAGTTATTTTAATTTATTTTTCTTTTATTTAATTATGTATATTTCCTCCATAAAATGAATTTACTTTGTAAGTATTAGGAGCTATGAATGAAATTTCAACTTTTTGGGTTCCCCCTCCTTCCCATTTCATAAAAATTCGAATAGTGGTATCAGAACTTTATGACCTTGAGAGTTTGTGAGGTAGAGTAGCACATTTCTTACATGTTGAGATGATGTTACTACAAAGAATTATACTAATGGGAGGAACGAATCCTCACAATTACTTCAAAGATTTGAGATTTGTGTTGAATAATTGTAAGAGCTTGGCAAAAGAATTGGCTCGAAGAAAATGAGATAGACATTGCGTAAGTAGCGATTAAAGAAGAGATTCTTTGGTGAGAAGTGCACCAAGATTTGATGATTTTGGAGACATGGTGCTTCAATAGTCCAATGAGAAAATGATGAGAGAGTGCATTAGTAGAAAAATGATGAAAATGTGCATCATTATGAAAAGTTGAAGATTTTTTCTTTTGGGACACTTTACAATTTTAGGATTTTAGGGTTTAGGGTTTAGAGTTTGGGGTTTAGGTTTTAGGGTTTTTAATACTTTTATGGACTAAATTGGAATGTTTGGAAGAGTTTTGGGACACTTTACAATTTTATTTTTAGGATTTGGGACTAAAATGAATGAAGATGATGAAAAGAGGGGGAATTGAAAATAATGGGATAAAAATTGAACTCAGGGACCAATTTGAAGAAGAGATGAAATGTTTTTTTGTTTGTGGGGCTTGATTTTGGAAAAATTTGGGGGTTTTGATTTGTTTGTAGTGTACTTGAATGAAAATTATAGTTGAATATATGGATTTTTTTGATAAATCATAGATGTTCATTTGTCTTTTGAGGTTCTAAGGACTATTCTGATAAAAATCATAAACTTTTGGGATTAAAGTGTAATTAAATCA
>QANZ01041045.1:38880-60213 GCA_003254925.1 Chamaecrista fasciculata | reverse complement strand
AGGGTACCACTATACCCGGACCCGGACCCATTAAGGATGGGTTTGGGTTCAGACCCATACCCATAAAATAAATTTCAGGGTCCCAATTGAATATGAGTATTTTGATCATCCCTACGTGCTAGCTTTTATAGATTGCCCATATAAAAACAAGGATGTTCACAATTTCTCATAAGCAGTGACTTTTTCCTTTGATTATTACTCCGGAAGTAGTTACACATTGCCATTTAGCATTTGTGGGTTTTAGTGCTGTGAGCTTGAAGTAAGAGAGATGGAAAAGAGGAAGTGAAGAAAGAACAATTTGGATCATCTCTAGTAATTTAGAGATGTAGTGCCGAGAAAGATAAGAATAGGTTAGAAAAAGAAAGTGTCAGTAGGACCCATTTTCTCTCCTTACTTGTTCCTTTTTCTCTTTATACTTCACCTATAGTATACTATAGAAGATTTAAATTGGAAGAGAAAAAATGTGACATTGCCAGCCTTAGAGCTTGTTTATTTTTTTAGCTTTTCTACTCACACCCCTCTAATCCTCATTTTATACCGATTTGATCATTGAATGAGCATACAGTAGTACAGAACTCTTAACCCATCTTACTTTTTTTTTTAAAAAAAAAAACTCTTTGGAGTCTTGTAAAGATTAGAAGACTTTCCCCTCAACTTCATTAGAATTAATAAATTAAATAACACATCTTAACTTATTTGATAAAAAAATTGTGATACAAAATATTTTTCTTTGATTATTTAATTTTCTCTAATATATTCATATTTCTTTTCTTAAAATTATTTTGGTCAGGCCTTCTCTTACATCTAATTTTATTTTATGTCAAAGGCTTGTTTTAGTCTTAAATTTATCTTTTAATGTTCATTTTAGTTTATTATGTTTCAAAAAATTCATATTGGTTCTAAATGTTGACAAAAAATTTCATTTTGGTCCCAAATTATTGAATTTAGTCATATTTTTCTCGTTTCAAGTTTGAATGTGATGAGTCAAGAGTTACATATTGCTTTCGAAAAGTACTTTTTCAATCCAATTAAGACGGTCAGCAAACAAGGTCAAATCGGGTCTTGAAAGTGGGTCACTCATGTCATAGTCTAATAAACAAAGTTGATTATTATTTTCTTGTTCAATTCTAAATGTGATGAATTCAAAGTTATTTATTTTTAACAAGTCTTTTTGTGCCTTATTGGAACTGTCAACAAATGAGATCTAGAAAAGTGGGATTGAAACCAAAAAATAAAAAAAATTATGAAAAAATTGGTTTGAACCCCACTTTTGAGTTTGATTTAACTTCATTTGTTGACGATCCCAATAGAGTAAAAAAAGGACTCTTTAAGAGTAACTCGTAGTTCTGAACTTGTTACATTCAGACTCGAAATGAGAGAGATATAATCAAATTTGTTTATTTGTAGGGATGATCATGAGTAGGGTATGGGTAGGATACTATGATACCCGGACTTGGACCCTATGTAAGCGGGTATCAAAATCAATCCCCCCCATACTTACTGGGTAGTCTAATCCCCATACCCAGACCGGACCCGAAAAATTTTTAAAATAAACTAATTTTTGTTAATATAAAATTTATATTCATTCAACTTTTTACATCTATAACTACTAAAAATAAAAAAAATAAATCATAAATATGAATGCATTAATAAAATATTTTAATATTTATAAAAAATTTAATAATTTTTCAATAAAAAGTGTTAAAGTATTATATTTTATATATATAAAAATATATTTATTATTTTTAATGGGTATATGGGTAGGGTACGGGTAGGGTACCACTATACCCGGACCCGGACCCATTAAGGATGGGTTCGGGTTGAGACCCATACCCATAAAATAAAATTCAGGGTCCTAATTGGATATGAGTATTTTGATCATCTCTATTTATTTGACTATGAAATGAGTGGCCCACTTTCAAGACCCGATTCGATCTCGTTTGCTGACAGCCCTAATTGGATTGAAAATGTACTCTTCGAAAGAAACATATAGCTCTAGAAAAATATGATCATATTCAATACTTTAGGATCAAAAGAAATATTTTGTTAACATTAATGTTTATGTTTATTATTGTCAACAAAAAAAAAATGATGTTTTTGTTTATTTTAATCCGTTATGTTTCAAAATATTATATTTAAAAGTTTAAAACCTATATTTAAGATCAAAACGAGCCCTTTGACTTTTGTCTGAAAGGCATTCTCAATTTTGACATAGGCCCATAAGGCCCATCAGTGGGTTGGCCTCGTAAATACCGCCATCTTTAAGGCCACTTTTTATTTGCCCTATGCTGTCTTCTCCTTAGCTGTCCTTCACCTTCACTCAACCTTCGCTTTCTCTCATTTCCTTCACTCTCAAAACTCCGACACCGGCGTAAAACTCGCCTTCGTACTCACACTCTCAGGCACAATACAATAATAATATCCATTCATTTCTCTCTTTCCGACTTACATCTCATTCTCTCTCTCAATCAAAACTCATATTAGGGTTAGGGTTTCAAAATTTGCTTGTTTTGCATCTTCCTGTAATGCACCAGAAACCCCTAATTCAATCATCGGAACCACAATGTACCCTACTATAAATATAGCCGCGCAGATCGTGACAGGCGAAGATGATGATGGCTCTTGTGCCGGCGGTGAGTCCATTGACAACCACCATATTCATTACGAAACCCCCGCTCTCGAAGAAGGTGGAGGTGGAGTTGGTGGCGTTATGGAGGATGTTACCTCCGATACTCTCTATGTCTCTGGTGGCGGAGGTCCTGAAATGTCTGCGCAACGCTGTGACGATTCCCAACTCACGCTCTCGTTTCGTGGCCAAGTATATGTTTTCGACTCTGTTACTCCCGATAAGGTAGCGTATTATTTTTCCTTGTTTTAATGCTCATTTCTGCAAGTTTTTCTTATGTGGTGTCTGCGGAGGATTAGTAGGGCAAGGCATTGTGTACTACTAGTACTAACTAATAATTTCATTCTACTGGACTTAATTCACCATACTTCTGAAACAGTTCGATAAGAGTATCATGTTTATTCCTTCTAATTTTTACTGCATGCAAAAGGTTGGTTGGAGCATGAATTTGGTATCTTTGAAAACTTCTGGCCAACGTTTTTGACTATTTTACAGGTTCAAGCGGTATTATTACTTTTGGGTGGATGCGAACTATCGGGTTCGCAAGGTGCGGAGATAGCGCAGCAAGATCAGAGGGTATTTCCGTACAGTGAGCCTTCATGCTCAATAACGCAATGCCAAGTGGCATTTCCAGAGTTTACTGCATTTTCTAATGCTTTCGTTTGTTCTGTAGGATCCTGTGGAGTATCCTGGAAAATGTAGTCAGCCACAGCGGGCAGCCTCATTAAATAGATTTCGTCAGAAGAGGAAAGAGCGTTGCTTTGATAAGAAAGTTAGATATAGTGTACGCCAAGAAGTTGCCCTCAGGTTTGATAGTTAACATCAGAAGATTTTAGTAAAAAGGATTTTGGTTTTGCTTCTGAGTATTATACTGAGCTCTTTCGATTTGGTAGTTATTTTTATTTATGTCATGAATTTACAACTCAATGCTACTTGTTTGAAATGTCAATTATGCATTTATGTTGGCCTTGTTGCTTATTTTCTTAATCTCATTTGAGTAGTAGAGTAGAGGTGGAACAGCAAGGTTCTGAAGTCTGAACATAGTTATCAAATCAGATGGCTAACTTTTGAATGATGAATTGTATGGTAAGATTTCCTAACATAAACAATAAGATTGCCAAAAGTCTAATAAAATTATAGCTTACAAGTCATAATAAGCTAATAAATAGGAAACTTCTAACAAAGTAACAAACCAAGTCAACATTAATTATTTCCTACTCTTATATTCATCAGACTAGTGTCACTATATCATCTATGTGATCATCTAACATGGTCATTCCTTCATATTCTTCCCCCTTAGTATCACCATCATCAACTCCATTGTCTTGTTCATTATTACTTGTATCAGAATGCCTTTTGCCTTTATAGGAGAAGAAAATATTTTTGGAACAAGTTGTTAACACTATATTTATAGTAATTTATTTAACATAATCCTTGCACTTCTACAAAATGCACCTGTCACAGTATTTTTTTTTCCTCTTCCATGTGTGAGTCTGTATGTCGATTTGTTCTTTTTGTTTTCGAATGTATGAGTTGTTTGGGTTGTTGAATGGCTGTATCTGACGAGCATCAGAAGCACTAAACGATGTGGTTCATTTATGGCCAATTAATAATATATGTGTATANAGCACTAATTTATGGCCAATTAATAATATATGTGTATACTATATATATATATATATATATATGTAAAGTATGATTTAGCAGCAGTTAGTCGTTTTTGACCTGCTCGCACGACCGGAAAACCTGTTGACCAAATGGAGCGTTTTAATTGCCATAACTATAAAATTAACCATCTCTTGCATGAATCACTCGTTTCCAGCTATGCATGTACCAATTCTGGCTATTTCCCAATACTGATCTTGATTCATATCATTTGCTTGATGAATTAAAATGGATTGTGTAATTTTGATAACTAAGGATCAGAACGTCTAGTTTGAAGTTCTCTAGTTTTTAAGTGGCATGAAATATTTATCATAGTGATCAGGAGTCAAAAGATGTTAGTTTCACTCCTCCTGCCTATTTGAAAAGATAACTCTTCTTACTTTGAAGTTTGAACGGCTGATATAACTCCATAACATATTTATAGGGACAATTTTGTCTTGGTTTGTTTGGAGAAATCTCAAACTTTACTATAGTCTATAGAGAAGCCTTCCCTTTCAATTTTGGATGAACAGAAGCTGATTTTAGTATCTAAATCGGTTTTGCAATGTTGACAACTAGAAGTTTAAATGAAAACTGTTGTTTAATGATGCCTAAGTTGTCAAATCATATCATTTATTATTTTGTTGGATATAGTGACATGTGTTGCATTTTCAGTAATACTTTTGTTATGTTTCTCTATGCTATAAACTTGCTACCCATCCCTTTAAATAATTTAGATATTACTCCCTCCGTTTCACAATATCTGCTGTAGTTTTGTATGTGCACACGGACCAAGGAAATGATTAGTTTATCTTAAACTTAGAAAAATATAAAATAAGAAGTCTAAACTACCCTTATTTATTTTTCTCCACTAATTAAACTTGAAAAGTCTAAGAAATAATAAATAGGGATAAAATTGTAAACAAATAGTTGATGCTTTCTTGATTTTGTAAAACATATTTTGAAACATTGAAATTCCCCCAATTCCAACAGATATTGTGAACCAGAGGGAGTATTTATTAGTTCGTACTTTATAGATTCTAAAAGCATTTAAATCGTTTGTTTCTTTTTTTAGTGTTTGGTTTTTCTATTTGTTGTATTGTTTCGTTATTGTTTTTCTATTGTTATGAGACAAATACTGCTTATAATAAAACAAATGGGAGACTACCAGGCTTCCATGTTCCCCTTCCCACTCCCTCGTGTCAAGTAGTATAATGCATCCTTCATAAGTAAGTTGGATGCTGGACACTGCTATTGACTTACACATGTTAGAGTGCAGTGAGCAATATAATTGTGCATTGCAAATCTTTCTATTATTGATGTAGGTTTGTATGAACTTGTATTTATTTCTTCATGAACAAAACAACTGGTATTGTTTTCCGAACATGTTCTCTTTCTGAACTTCATCCTTTCTTAGACTTGGTATTCTACGTGCCTTCAACAAATAGGGGACCTTTCATCTTCTCATGAATTTCTTACTTTATACCCTTTTCTTGCTGGCATGGCTTTGTTTGAGTCATTTTCTTTTTCTTATTTTATTTCATGTTTGAATGCAGGATGCACCGTAATAAGGGTCAATTTACTTCTTCTAAGAAACAAGATGAATCTAATAGTTGGGGTACAGTCCAGGAGTCAGGACAGGATGACAATCAATCAGAAACCTTGTTAGTTCTATGTTCTCTTTTTATATTGCATCATAAACTTTGTTTCTTAATATGAAATTGTGACATTGATTATGGGTTTTTGGTCTTTTTAATTGCCATCTGTTCTTTATTGAGGTTAATGAAGTTTTATATTTTCCATCATGTATGAGACTTGCATATTATGCTCTGAACTTTCATACATAGTCTATTTAATTTGAATTGCCTGTTATTGGATGTTTAACCTTTTCTTCCTGTTGCATATTTGTATAGATGTGGACATTGTGGCACAAGTTCAAAATCCACCCCAATGATGCGGCGAGGGCCAGCTGGTCCAAGAACACTTTGCAATGCCTGTGGACTCTTCTGGGCAAATAGGGTAGGTCTTTCTCCGAATGTTTTCTTTCTATGGAAAAATGCTTTATTTTTGAGATGTTTAGGCTGATTCCTGATCTGATTAAAATTGGAGACATAATTTTCTGATTTTTTTTTTCAGTGCATACTCCATAGTCACTTACGCTGATATATAACTTGGAAAGGACTTGTATTGAACTTTTTGTTGACAGTGTAGAATTGTTATAGTACCATCATGTGACCTTAAGAGGAGGGGGAGGGAAGGGAGGAAAAAGGGGCGGGGGTGCTTTCCCTTTTTACTCAAGGGGTAGTTTCTTCAAAATCCACTAAATTTGTTAACTTCTAATTATTAAGGAGGGAGGATTTTAAGATTCTATAAGGTTTGTTCTAATTATTTATTCTCCTCACCTCATATACCTTCCCAAAAGGAAAAAGGTTTGAATGAGCCCTTCCATTCCCCTCCATTATCAATCATCCAAATATGACCCAAGAGAATTATCTTAAAGCTTGAATTCCATAATCTCCAATCACTTAACTATGTTGGAGTTGCCTTCTTCGGCTTGATTCTGATATTCTCCAATCATTTTCAAGCCTTCTTGATAGTAGGGCTGTCAAGGTTGTGTGATAAGGGTGTAGGACTATGGGGAGGGCATATGATCTTCCTTTCTGGTTCAACAGATCTTTTTAGAGGACTATGCTACTCTTATTTGACGTTCATCAAAATATTTAATTTGTATTCATGGAACTTTTTTTCAAGAGGTATATTTAGTTTTTTTCTTAATATTTGGACTAATGATTAAGAAAATCAAATACGTGACTGTCAAAATATTTCCGAAAAAAAAAAATCTGTCTTGTAAAATAATTTAAATGAACTAGTTTCAGAAACCAGTAAAAGTTTAATGAATAATAAGTAAAATAAGGGTTATTTTGTCTTTTAAAAGATGTAAAAGCTAAATAAAGATACACTTTTACTTGTCGACTTTTTCTGATCCCACTAGCCTCATAACTGCGCCTTATAAGTGCTGTCTTAACCAGCCTTCTAAGCTCACTGGTGGATAGCAGTATCCATTATAATTTCAGGGATAATTTTGTCGTATATAAGAGAAGTTGTAGCATAAAAAATGATTAGTTTGATGTAGTTAACCAATCATTAAATATTCACCTTTTGGACACTTGGGAGTATTTATTGCTCCTTAGGGTTTAGGAGAGGTTAGCAAAAGTTTGTTTATTAACTCAGTCTCAGTGGAGGTTAATTTTTTGTTTTTTCTTTTCTTTACCTCTTTAATGGAACTTACTCTACTGTATTCAAGGGTGAATGTGCAAATAACTGCTAACTTATTTATCAGCTATACTTATGACAATGGGATTTTGCAGGGCACTTTGAGAGACCTTTCCAAAAGGAACCATGAACATTCTCTTCCCCCTGTTCAGCAGGCATGCTTTAAGTTTGCGATACCAGAGTGATCTTTTTTTAAATCATTGTGGTTCAATTTCTTTACAATTCAATTACGAGGTATTGATTGCATCCTTTGACCCATTTTACCTCTGATGAGCAGGTTGACGAAGGTAATGAATCAGACAGTAGGACTGCCATATCCACACCACATAACAATCATGTTACTTTCTCTGATGATGATAAGCGAGCGTTGATATCTGATCGTTGAGTTTTGCACTCAAAATGTTAGTCATGACATACACTGGCGTTAGTAGAGGCTAGTTATTCCATTCAGCTTGAGCCATAGAATGTACAGTTATAGCAATCCTTTCATCAATACAAATTTATCTATTTCTATGAGTGTTTGTTTACTTCAATTCTTAAGATGTATAAGTATAACCTGGACCTTAAAATGCTGTCTTAGTCATCACTTAGAGGAGTTTTTTTCCTGGGGTACCAGCTACGCATAGGAGTTTAGTTTGGTTTGACTCTTTGGCTATGTTTGGATTAAGTATTATGGAGGGAGGGAAGAAAATTGAGATATTTTTCTCGTATTTAGAAAATTGTTAATTGGAGGGGAGACAATAAGGGATTAACACTTAATTGTTCATTCTCTTTCTCCTTTTACAAATTTCAAATATCTAAAATTGTGATATTTTAGAGGAGCAATCAATATTCGTATACGGAGAGGGCAAGTGAAAGATTAACCTTTCATTCTCTTCCCCTTCTATTTTTTGGTCTTCCCCTCCAAAGTCCCATAAATATTTTAGTGTCAAATACCATCGAATATTTGGTATGAAGGGTTTCTAGTGATTGGCTGCAGTCGAGACATAGCAAACACAGCCAAAACATGTTTGCAAGCCCCTAGGACTAGGAGGTACAGCCTTGTTTGGTCCTTTTTTTTTTTTGTATAACCATGAGTTTCCTCTATTTATTCGTGTAACGGCCTAGGCGAAGACTAATTTCATTCAGGCCGGGAGTGAACAATTAAAGCCCTTTCAACGACGTTGACTCCAGAGCTCGAACCTAGGTCCTTCGACCTAGGGTGTAGTTCGCATATAACTGCACCAAACACTTGGTGCCTTGTTTGGTCCTTGGATGTGTTAATCTGGGGACTGGGATGACATAAATAGTAAAAGCTTATTATGATCTTTGGCTCTGGTTTTTCTCCATGTTTATCGGTGCTGTTCATGTAATCGACTAGGGTCACTGTTCTCTGTTCCTCCATACCATTATGTGTGTTTTCACCCTCATCTTGTTTCTCATTTGTCTTAATTGTGGCACCCGTGACAACGATAGTTTAACATACATGAAATTAGATAGAATACGATCTAAAGGGAGGGGCGTCCTACATATTTGGATAACCAATATGAGAAGGAAAAATGAAAGAAAAGTATTCACTGTTTTTTAGGAGTAAACTACTAAACTGGTCCCTGGATTATTGGCTCGTTTACAGATTGGTTCCCAGATTAACAAAATTAACAAATAAGTCTTCGAATTTTACGAACGTTACTCAAATTGGTCCTTCCGTGAAATCTCCGTTTGTAACTCAACTCATGTGGCCGTTAAGTGCCACTTTAGCACTTGAAAAACTGAAAGAAAAAAAAAACCAACTGTGCTTGATTTGCTACATAAGCATTAATAATTAAAAAAATCATTTTCTTCAAAAATCAAATTGGTCCCTGACTCATTTTTTTCAGAAAAAAAAAATTAATTTTTTCTCACCCATTCTTATCCCATTATTTTCAATTCTCCCTCTTTTTTATCATCTTCATTCATTTTAGATTCAAATCCTCAAAATAAAATTGTAAAGTGACCCAAAACTCTTCCAAACATTCCAGTTTAGTCCTTAAAAGTATTAAAAACCCTTTGCCTAAACCATAATTCCTAAACTCTAAAATCCTAAACCCTAAAACCTAAACCCTAAAATCATAAACCCTAAAATCCTAAAATTGTAAAGTGTCCCAAAATTCTTTTAGAAATTTCAATTTAGTCCTTAAATTCTAAAACCTCAAACCCTAAAACCCCAAACCCCAAACCCTAAACTCTAAAACCCCAAACCCCAAATTCCCAAACCCCAAACCATAAACTCTAAAACCTCAAACCCCAAATCCTAAAATCCCATACCCCAAACTCTAAAACCCTAAACCAAAAACCCCAAACCCCAAACCCTAAACCCTAAAATCCTAAACCCCAAACCCTAAAATCCTAAACGCTAAACCATAAAATCCTAAACCCTAAAACCTACACCCTAAAACCCTAAAATCCTAAAATTGTAAAGTATCTCAAAATTCTTCCAAGCATTTCAATTTAGTCCTTAAACTCTAAAACCCCAAACCCTAGAACCCCAAACCCTAAAACCCCAAACTCCAAACCCTAAACTCTAAAACCCCAAACCCCAAAATCCCAAACCCTAAACTCTAAATCCCCAAACCCCAAAATCTCAAACCCTAAACCCTAAAACCTAAAACCCCAACCCCAAATCCTAAAATCTCATACCCCAAACTCTAAAACTCTAAATCCTAAACCCCAAACTCTAAAACCTCAGACCCCAAACCCAAACCCTAAACTCTAAAACCCCAAACCATAATCAGAATTGTGACTGTACATTAAAGTTCAACAATTGTGACGTGCAACAGTATTATACAAATCAGTCCACAAATTTATCAAAATAGTTCAATATGTTAGACAAATTGGTCCTCTAATTAAATGAATAGATAATAAACCAAAGAGTTTAGGGTATGGGATTTTAGGGTTTGGGGTTTGAATTTGGGGTTTAGGGTTTAGGGTTGTAGAGTTTAGGGTATGAGATTTTAGGGTTTGGGGTTTTAGGGTTTAGGGTTTAAGGTTTTAGGATTTGGGGTTTGGGATTTTAGGGTTTGGAGTTTATGGTTTTAGAGTTTGGGGTATGGGATTTTAGGGTCTGGGGTTTGAGAGTTTATGGTTTGGGGTTTTAGGGTTTGGGGTTTGGGTTTGTGTTTGCGGTTTTAGAGTTTAGGGTTTGAGGTTTTAGAGTTTAGAGTTTGGGATATGGGATTTTAGGGTTTGGGGTTTGGGATTTTAGAGTTTGGGGTATGAGATTTTAGGGTTTGGGGTTTGGGATTTGGAGTTTATGGTTTAGGTTTTAGGGTTTTTAATACTTTTAAGGACTAAATTGGAATGTTTGGAAGAATTTTGGGACACTTTACAATTTTATTTTGAGGATTTGAGACTAAAATGAATGAAGATGGTGAAAAAGAGGGGGAATTGAAAATAATGGGATAAGAATGGGTGACTAAAAATTATTTTTTTTTCTAAAAAAAATGACTCAAGGACCAATTTGATTTTTGAAGGAAATGTTTTTTTTTTAATTATTAATGCTTATGTGGCAAATCAAGCACATCTGATTTTTTTTTCAAGTGCTGATGTGACACTTAACGTGCCACGTCAGCACTTAACGGCCACGTCAGCTGGGTTGCAAACGGAGATTTCATGGAATGACCAATTTGAGTAACATTTGTAAAATTCGGGGTTTTATTTGTCAATTTCGTTAATCTGGGGACCAATCTGTCAGCGAGCCAATAATCCAAGGACCAATTTAGTAGTTTACTCTTTTTAGAAGGAAATGAGATGTCAATGAAACCTAACCTTCTCCATCGGCCTAATGTGGTCACATATTCACTCTTTTGCCCCCGCTAATCCTCTCGAACACAATTGGCATTGTAAATATTACTCGTAGTAAGAAAATATCTAAATCTTACGATTTATTTGATTTGTGTTATAACTTCTAAAGAAGAGAACTGTTGATAACCTTTTCAAATAAAATATGCTACTTTGGTCATGCCAAAAAAGTTTTTTCTTTTTAGAAAAAAGAGTAAAGATATGCTACTATGATAAACATGTCAAAAACTTCATATGAATTTTAGCCTGCCAAACATCTCAGTAGACGTCCTGAACCAAAAGACAATATTCCATATGATTCCTAATATTCATGATATTAAGACAAATTGGGTTCTAAATAGCTCTAGTAAAGAATATAATATAATATTTCGAGTACTTAATAGTGAGATAAAATACTGCATTTATTCTAATTCTCAGAATATAATCAAATGACTGTACATAATCGTGTCAATCCTAGGGTCCTACTTTCTAATAATAAATTAAGGAGTCCAAAAATGCACATTTTCCTGAAGCTACAGAAATATACAACTAAAAACGTTTAAAGGATACTTTATGAGACGTATACAAGGCTCTTGATCACAAAAGACTATGGTTGCCGGAACATGTAATGTACACTGAATCGCTGTCAATCGCCACCACATATATATATGCATAGTCCAAATTTGGAGCCCCAAGCTGATCTTCCACGCACCTCTTCTCAAGATGCCTTGAATGTTTTGCAAGTCTTTGTGCAATCCACTTGTGGAATTGAGAAAGATTAGCTGTGACGATTGATTCCTACAGTCATTCAAGAGCCAGATATAACGTACATCCTGTTCAATTGAGTAAGGATTCCTTCAAATAATATGTTTCTATTCATGAAAATCTTCATAGGGTGAGGACCCGCTTGAAGAGTCACTGTCAAACGGAGTTGTCTCTCTCGGTGATGATGGAAGTGATTCTCTTTGTTGGGAGGATGAACCTGCAAGAAATTTCAAGGTCATGCATGCCTCAGTTATCAAGTGACACGGGAATACAACATTTTCTACAAATGAAGCTTTGACTAGAGTTAGCAGGGTCAAGAAGGAAAAATACTTATAAAATGTTGTTTGCAAGATTTAACACAAGGCACAGTTTTGAATAGTTAAATATTTCATGTCCAAGAGACATACAGCCCATTGGTTAGACGGATTTAGTACACCATTTCAGCAGGGTCTAGGTCCTAGGATTGGATCCTCTAAAGTGAGGATATCGATAAAGTGGGTAAAGTAAAAAGAGAGATAGAAATAAGGAAAAAGAGTATTATATATAAAATTATTAAATTAGTGGGTCTCTTCTTATTTTTATCTGTCTATTCACTTTACTCACTATATCAATATCTTCGCTTTAGAGGATCTAAACCCCATGTCCGAACTCAAAACGTCTCTTGGAGATTGGGAGGATAGCAGATATGTCTCGTGGTTTTGATCAAAACACAAAATCAAAAAGCCTATTATTATCCTAATATTTTGGCCTGGATATTTAACTAAATCAACATACAATTACCCCAGGTTGAAAAACTTAGAATAGACATAAAAGTAGTTGGTTACACAATCTAGCAAACAGTTACCCTGTGGTGGAATGTACAAGTGATGTTTATACATACACAAATATGATCTCCAAAATACATTTACTAGTCCCCAAGTTCCTATCACTTCATCGCAATGAAAATGAAGTAATAAATAAGGAAGATCAAAGATGCACTTGCACATACCTTTCTGTCCTCTAGAACGGAACTTCTTAGTGTGCCGCTTAATAAGCCTCTTAGCCTTGGTAATAGTGAGCTGCCTAGCAAAAGGAGAGAACTCTACGTCACTTTCACTCCAATCACCTTGAAAATCGTTGTCTGCTTCACCCCTCATAGTCCGGAGAACAAATGCTTTTGCCTTGCGGCGCTGCGTATTAAATAGTCCTCTAATGGATGTCACAAATCCATCACCTGCTCCATCACTAGGACGCTTAGGCCAAGATGGTGGATACTGATCAGATTTTCCAATTTGGCCTTCATTATCACTAAAATTGAGGTCAATATCAGGAACACCAGTTCCAGTAGGCTGACTCTGAGCTTTCTCTTTAAATTTCTTACCCTATATGATTTTTGAAAATAAATACATAAATAAACTTGTTGAAAAAGGTTGACAAGTGTCACCAGATAGATCACCATAAAAGGAAATCACCAAAAAATAAAGAGTAAATTTGACTAAGTCTTATTCATTATGGAGTGACAGATAAAAATAGCCAACAACTCTGAAGGATAGAAGGGAGAAAACAATTACAAGAAAACCAAAGGAGAAAAAGACGCTGCAAGTCATTCATCACCTGCATTCCGGTAACAGACTTTAGGACTCCCCAGATGATGTGCTTCTTAACTCGTGAAAAGAGTCTTCGCCAGGTTCCAGTAAACTCAACCCGATGAAATTGATCCATTAGTAATTTCAGATCATTCACAACAAACCTTGACCCTTCATAAGTGACCAATAACTCAACCTACAACAGAATAATACACTTCATTTAGCTGAATTTTGAATTATTTCCAAGCAAGTGAAATCCAGATAACAACTTCACAAATCATAAAAACTACCAACCTGGCTAATTTTGATGTTGTGAAACTCCATCAATTTTCGTGGCCTAGATCTTTTCTCTTCATGAGACTTAGCTAACTTTTTCTCCTCATGAGATGAGCGACCAGCTTTGACAACTTTTGAATCTTTAGATTTATTCTTAGATGCTTCATCTTGTTGCTCAACAGAACCAAATGTGCCATTTTTTGAGGAAGAGAAGCTTTGTAAGACAAGTTCATTAGCTACAGATTCTGCCACCGTCTCTTCCCATGTTCGGTCAAAAGAAGATGTCCTTCTCAATTCAGGGGTTGAACTAGAACCTTTGACATTCTGTGATTTCGATGCCTGCAAGTAATTTACCAAAACTCATGCAAATTGCAGCGTCTAAAAGTACTCTTTAGTAGGAAAAAGAATAAAAGAAATTATATTCCCTCAAGTCCTTCCATCACGCTCAATATAGCATTTCTGGTTGTACACTTGAGAACCATGTAATGAAAAATCCACCAGAGACTCACCTGGGTTGAATCAACGTGGGCAGAAGGCTGAGTGGTAACAGGAAATAGCATTGCAGAGATCCCAGATTTGGATGATGCTTCAGACTCTTTTGTGTGACTGCTTGAAGTAGAAGCTTCATGGACTGATGAACCTTTCTTTACCCGCCTAGCGCCAGCAGTTGTTGAAACCTTCCAAACCTCCTACAGAAATTATCATAATTAAAATTTAGTCTTGACAACCAAAGCTATAACTTTCAAAATTTTGTGGGGTAAGTTGTAATTTGAATTTCTTCAATAACCTGTCTCCGTTGTGAATCCTGTTCTTCTTCTGGGAAGAAATATTCCCACATCATTCTGTACATTGTCTCAGTCAAATGGATCTTAAGGGGATAAATTTCTACCTGTAAAAGGGTGAAAGAAAAAAACTGTCAACCTTCATGTTCCAAGCTAACATTTCATTAACCACACAAAAATTTTACTTTCTAGGTTTTTGGTGTTTGCATAAAGATAAAAAAAATTCTTAGCAGAAACATTACCTGGAAAAGTTCGAGAGGAAAATTTCCATCTCTAGGAGCTCCTTGTTTAGCATCTACTCGAAGCATGAAATCTCTGAAAAGAACAAACACAGCCGAAATTGATATGCAGTCCTTTGCCACTAAACATCAACAAAGAGACATCCCCTAACATAAAGTCACTTCAAAGACACATGCAAATATCAATCCTCAAGGAGTTGACTTATCCCTTATTGTAAAAGAAGAAACAAACTGTTGCATTAGAAGAGAAAGGAAATACATCTGGGGAACATGGAATCTTTTTAAAAAACAAAAGAGCTAAAGTGGCTCAAGAACATGATGTAACTGTCTAACATCTATTTACCTATATACTATTATATGACTTTGGGACCTTATGGTCATCAATCTACAAAATCATATATATATATATATATATATTATAAAAGTTGTCCAAGAAAGATATAAGATAGTGGAGGAAGAGGGCAGTGGGAGTGATGGTTAAATAACTCATCACTCACTATTATATTTAAAATATACCAAGTTATAATTTAGTTTTACATTCAAAATATATTATTTTAAAATGAATTGAAAAAATTTGATAAGCATTTTAGTGTATGCGACGCTCACTAGTATAAGTAATAGATATATGATGGAAACCACCATGAGCAGAATAACTAGACATAGTAGCAGCTGAGAGAAATTCTTCATAAATTAGATCATCAATATGCTCTGAAAAGTTAAAACTGGCTTTTATAATATTTTCACCAAACATTGTTTTAGTCTGTTTAAACAAGTGTCTTGAGGAGGTTAGAATTTTATGCATACATTTTTACCCCACATTTCTATCTAGCATTTTTATCTCCTTATTTTCTTAATGCTAACAGAATGAAGATTCACTTGAAAACTAAAAGAATGCATAAAACCCAAAAAACAAAAATGATATCAGAAAATTAAATTAGATGAAAGCACAAACAAATTCAGGAAAGTTTTTCAAGAAAAAAATTGCATACTTTCCCCATTCACGTGGAGGATTCCATGCTGACAAAAGCATATCAGACTTGGCATTAGGTAGGCAGTTTCGGACAACAAAATATTTTGTTGTAAATTGAGCTACACCCACATCCTTGTAATCTCGGTCGAAGTCATATATCTATGTTAACAGAATGAAACTAAATCAGCATACTCTTGAAAATTGAAAAATAAAAAAAATACATAAGAAGATGAACAAGACCAACTATCAATGAATGAGAATATAGGACACCACTACAAGATCAACTGCAGATACAAATTTTTAATTAAAATAAGTTCCCAAAGATTATCAACTATTAAGATTCCTCAGCAGTGATTCTCGTGCTAAGTCAAGGCACTGTTCTCTTTTCATTAATGAATGCGGTTGAAAATCTGTAATTTTTAGATAGCATTGGTACATGTGCATTCAGTTTCCTAAGTGCCTGAAACCTATTTTAAAGATATTTTACCGCAAGATTTATGGTTTGAAGAAGCAAAAGGAGCATAAACTTCTTAAGCAATGCGTAGTATGCTAGTATTTGTTATTTTGTATGGTCTTTGTTTAGAACAGAATGCTAGTGTATAACCATCAAATTTTCCACCATATCTTTGGGATAGAATTTTTTTGTCCTCTTTGTCAGTTTCCACAAATGGATTTTTCAGTTAAAGCCTGGCTCCCCTATAGTTTTCCTCCATTTAGGACTCAGGAACAAGGACAAGAAAGAATGAGTATACCGGAAAACGGCTCTTGTTCTCCTGGCTCCCCCATATCATTTAGGAATCAGAAATCCTCAGATTCAATGACTAGCTATGGTAGGAGAACACTCATTATCTAATATATACAGTACAAGCTGGAGTTTGTCCTGAGAATTCATATCATGACAACTAAACAAGAAGAAAACCATATGTGGACTCACCATCTTTTTTGGGGGAAAAACAGAAGGTAGATACAGATTGTAATATATCAAAATCTTACCATGTCACTGATCTCAGCTTCAGCAAAGGATTTTCCATCAACAAGCATACTCCAAACAACTTTGTTAATTTGCAAAGATATGCGCATGGCGTAAGAAGGACTTTTGTTCTTTTCCTTTTCCATTAGCCTTAGCTGTGCAGCTTTTTGCAGAGCCATCCTTAATGATGCAGATGCTGCCTTCCTAGATTTTTGTGCACTTACAAGTTCTTTCATTAATCTTTGAACCTGGCATTATTGGAGTACTTTTGATTAATTATGCACATTTCTCGTTTACAGAAATAAGCATATACATATAAATCAAGAGATACTCTATAAATATCAATGCATGCTTGCTCATAAAGAAAACGTTAGATTATCCTTCAGCAAAATTAAGATCTCACAAAACGTCAACCCCCCAGTCCTAAAAAAATGGTCAAAGAATTCAAACCAAAGAAGATTGTAGCAAAGTCACTACGAAGTAGAACCATTTTCACAAGGTGTTGCTTGCCCCACATGGTCAGTGGCATTCACAGGCATTAAAAGACAGAATATACAATTGAATGACATCATCAATAATTGCCAAAGAGTACAATTTCACATGCTGGAACTCTAAAGAACTCAAGAGTCTATATCTAAATGGTGAACAAGAATATATAATTTTTGCCAAGAGCACACAATATGGACCTAAAAGTGTGAGCCATTCTAAAACAGTGGAAAACAAGTCATTTACTGAACGTGAAACAAAGGAAATCACTAATGAGAAGAAAAAGAAAAAAAAAACAGTCCAGAAAGAGATTTAGAATCTACGTAGAACTGATACATGTCCATATATTGTATCTGAAATGATATAATATGCAGAAACGCATGAGTAACTAACACTATCAAGTATCAACCCGTAGATTACTTTTGACTAGTGCACAAGGATCCACATTGTGATCAATTAGTAGATTACTGAACTAAAGTAACTAATGCTGTCTACCAAATGCACATATGTGAAAGCCTTGGGTTTTTTTGGCATCCAAAATGCTACCCTGTCTATTTCATACTGTTAAAAATAAGTGTTTGGCAGCAAAGATATTTTTTTTATTAATGATTTTGTTTGCATCATGTTTTATATAAGGAGGTTAACTATCCTCTTATGTACTTCTTTCCATTAATATAATTTCTTTTTATCAAAAGGGGAACTTATTTTGTCACTAATTGGCTCTTCAGCCCCTGTGAGTTTAGCAAATTGATATAAATATTGTCATAGACATAAATACAATATCATGCAAAGTACAAGACCTGATCTCCTTTTAGTTAATAGAAAGACTGGAGTACGCTTTTAGATGAAAAAGAATTTATACAAAAAGAGAGCAAGTAAAAATAATATATAATAGGACTCAAAAATTATCCAGTCACATCAATTAAATGATTGTTATTACTATTCATTTCTTACCAGAACGGATCTTCCACTAGATATCATCCACAAGTCGCCTTCCTTTTCTGGATATAAATCTCCTGAAGTATCACACCAAAGAGACAATTTTCTAATATCATCAAGAATCAACTTCTGTTCCCTCTCTTTCTGTTCAAGGTTGACTTTTGCAAGTTCAACCTCTTCCACACCATCAGGAACAACCTCATCGGCTTCCTCTTGGATGTCGTCATCATCTTCAGTAGGAAATGACAGGCTGCTTTTTCGAGGTCTGAATTACAAGCAATCCTCAATTAATTTCAAGACTCTACTCGTAACTCATCATAGAGCACAAATAAAGTATGGACTCATCAGTTTAAAGGTTGAAAATATTGGAAGGTCATTCTCATGCCAAATAGGAAAACAATAAATGGACCATACTGATCTAGCCATATTATGTAACACCTCACAGAAATCTGTTGAAGTGGAAGTTCCAACCTATCTAGTAAAGATGGAAAGTACAATAAGTTTATGAAGTATTAGAGATGCCAATAAAACCACTCTTGGGCCTTTCCCTTTGGGTATGTTTGGATTAAGGAGAATGGAAAGGAAGATAAAGGAAGAAAATTTATTAAAAGGAGATCAGACCTAAATAAGAGGCAAAACCAAGGCACTAAATAATAAAGCAATAAGTAAAGATCAGACCTTCAATCTCTTGGGAAGAATTCCTTTTTAGAAGAAACAAGAATTTATTGATGAGAAAAAACAATAATAAGGTACAGAAAAATAATTAATAATTGAAGAAGAGCTGTCCAATTAGGAAGAAAAACTACTATTTTTTTTAAGAAGAAAAAAGAATCTATTGATGAAAAGCGAAAAAAATATAACACAAAAAGAGAAGTGCTCTACCTAATAACTGGAAAAAAAATGTAAGAGAAACCATTAACCAAAATCCAAATGGAGTACATAAAAAAAATCCTCTGCCAAAGAAGGTGTGGCAATGAAATGAAAGGAAAAAAATTAATTTAGACATTTTTTTATTTAAATTCAAATACAATATTTGTCCCATAAGGAATATGATTGAATTGAAGAGAGCGAATGAAAAAGGAAAGAAAAAAATATTCATTTAAATCTAAGGGAGAGAAAAATGTCCACATTAAAATTTCTCTCCTGGTTACCAAAAATAAAAAATTCTCCTCTCCTCCCTTCCTATCTCTTCTCCCCCGTATCTGTACCCGTGCAAAAGCAACATAGGTTATAATGATATAAGGAATGAGTCACCACATGCATAAATTTGATATGTGATAAAAGGAGTGAATCAACACAAGCATATTGAATTTAGAAGTAGAAAAGAAAGCAAAAAATAAAAATCAGAACGAGTGCAGTCCATGCAAAGAGGGACAGGAGGGAGGGATTATCATTACTTAGGAAGACGAGCAAAGAGTAGATTAGTCAACACATCCAGCATAATCTGAAACTGGCGAGATGTCATTGTTGCTGTTATGTTGTGAGAATTGAAAGTGAGCTCCTTGAGGGGCTTCACCTGAAGCAGAAAGTTAACATTAGCATTTAACACAGTATTGAGCACAGAATGGATATAAGAAAAATAAAGAACTATAGAAGCATATTTAAAAATAACCATGTTTGAGAATAAATGCTATATCAGCGGAAAACTCATACAAGAATATATACTCAAATAAGATGTCGAAATGAGAGAAAAAACTACTTACCTTCAATTCTGGAGTTCCTCCTTTGTGCCTTGTATACCGAAAGTACATATCACAAGGCATAAACACTCTCTCAAGAAGAGCACCTGTACGCATTACTTTTGGAGAGTTTCTGAGAATTTTAGGGAGCCACTGCAATCCAGCTCCTGGATCAACATCTGTTGGTGCAACATGGGCCTGCACATGCTCCAACATAACAGAGAACTCCATCCTCTTCCATGTCATTTCAGGTTGATATTCACTAATATGTACATCTGTACTACCAAGTGCTTGCTCAATCATCTCATAGCCCACATGAAGAACTGAGTGAAATGACCGAGCTAAAACACGACCACTCACAGCAGCAAGCAAAAATCTACCCTGATTGGAGGAAAAAGAGGTGGCCCTAAAGGTTAGTAGAACATGTGAACAAAACCAGCAAGTTTTTGAATATATCTAACTATAAATCCCTTATCTAAAGTAAAATCAGCGATGAAGCATCAACAAGGTGCCAAAATTTGTGTCAAATCTTTAATTTTATAAAAAGAAAAACATGTGAGAGAAAAGAAGTGTCCATATACTAATTGAAACTTGTGTCATGTTCAAATAAGATAAAGTCTTATTAGAATTAGGATTTAAGTTGGAATGTTCGTTTTATATTTAGATTAAGAGTTGATATTCAATTTAGATTTATTTTATTTGAATCTTTTCTGGATAAGGATAGGTAGTTACGCTTCTTACTATGTGTATGTATCTTTAGATTATCAATAATACATCAGTAGAACTATTTTTGAAATCCATTTTTGGCACAATAATCATTTACTTCAGGCAGAATCTAGAAAGAGACAGAATCATTGGCACAGATAATTGTCAACAATTAATATATTATATAGGGTAAAATACAGGAAAGGTACCTGTGGTTTGACCTAATCTCACTTTTATGACGTGTGGTTTCAAAAGTTGCACATTAGGTACCTGTGTGTTTCGCCGTTAAACAGAAGCAGTACTTGTGTAATTTTCCGTTAAATTTTTTACGGAAAAAGTAGTACTTGTGGTTTCAAAAGTTGCACATTAGGTACCTGTGGTTTTGCTGAAGCTTGAACTACATATTAACTTCATATTTTGAACATTAAACGATGAAACCCAACACTCTCTTCATCTTCATCATCATCTTCTTCCCATAAACTCAACAAACCCTCATTTCTCATACGAATTTCAAATTCCACTCATCAAATTAAATCAGAAATCACACACACACACACACACACACATAGATATACATTAATCAGAAATCACCCGAATTATCATCTCCAAATTTCTCGGC
>QANZ01041045.1:7409-37108 GCA_003254925.1 Chamaecrista fasciculata | reverse complement strand
GTACAAGAGAGGCAAGCTGATGACTAAACCCATGCAGGACTCTCCGGGTCAGTCCAGCAACTCGTAACCCCTTACGTAGTTGCACCATGACTCTCATTCCAGCATCTAGTGCGTGCATCCCTATGCACTGAGGTCATGCTGATCTTAGTTCATTTTCGCTCCCACGAAAACAATCGATCAGGGACAAGTTTAGATTAATTATCGCATAATTAATCATGGACGTAATCACAGTAAACATGCTAATAATGTGAAAACCATTAATTTATCTCTATAAATTAATTCATATGTTCATAACATACATCAAAAGGATTGGCCCTAGGGCACAATTCCTATCAGGTAATTACTAATTACCAGAAATTGTTAATTAGGGTCTGGAGGGTGGATTAGCTTGATGAATTTCTGGGTTTTGATTGGATGAGAAAAATCAATGGAGGATTAGGGTTTAAAGGATGGAAACATGGTGAAGAAAAACATTGATGGAGATGAAGGCTTCGCCAGAGAGAGAGAGAGAGAGAGAGAGAGAGAGAGAGAGATAGAGAGAGAGAGAGAGAGGGGAGATTTGTTTTTGGGTGAAATAAATTAAAGCTCCCAAGTTACTTTTTCTTTCTTACATTTTAGTTCTATTATATAGAAAAAAAAAAGTCCTTGATGCAAAAAATCTAAACTTTTAGGAGTTAAAAATCAATTTTGTCTTTTATTTAACGGAAAAATGGACGGAAACTGTTAAAGGGACCAACTTTGGCAAGTTTTGCATAACTGGGGGACCAATATGGAACAAAAATAACTGGGAAACCAATTTGAAACACTGAGCATAACTGGGTGACCAAAATAGGACTTTGGCCTTTTTTAATATATATCTTGTGTCTTTGACTCTTTATTTAGTTGGCTACTTTTGCCTTAACTTCTAAATATAATCTCAATCAATTTTTTTCAGCACTTGAAGCTTTTGAAGGCAAACTTTTTTTTTCCTTCTCTTTTTTTTTCTTGTTTTTTTTTTTTTAAAAAAAACTTGGCAATTTAAACCGAGGAGGAGAGTAGCAAAAAGAAGAGTGATAGGAAAAGAAAATGCTAAATTAAGAATGCAAAAACCAATCCTGGATAGCTTAGCAAATAAATCTCAAAAGGGTTGGCAAGGGAAGAAAGTGTTTAAGTTTGTGTATGGGAAATAAGGGTGGAAGAAAATGTCTCTATCATAATTTAAAAACCAATGCATATGAAGCTTTGAGAAAGAGAAAAATCAAGTTCTAGAGAAAACTCATCATAAGGACTAAAATGACTCTCATAAGAACTGGACAATATAGGCTCAAGAACTTCCAACAAGGTTAAAAGGTAACACTCAATTGATCCTTAGAAAAATCCAAAGGTACCCAAACATAACTGAGACCAACAAAATGCTCAAAAATCATAAGTAAGCAAGAGTATCCTACACACATATGTGAGAAAGAATAGAACCAATTAATTCCAAAAAACAATTGACACTTTCCCAACTTGATAAATTCACACAAGAGCAGGGAAAATTCAAAAAGTGGGGTCAATTGATATAAAAAAAAACAAGCTGGACAACAATGGAAAACTGAATGCCAAAATATAGAAATGAAGGTCAGAAAACTCCTTCAAAACATTGAAACACAATTACAAATGACAAACAAAATTCCAAGATCTCAGTAAGCAATCAGAATATGAACCCAGCTCAAGAGAACATAAGCAGCACTGAACAAAAATATATAATCAACCAAAGAACCTGCTGAAAATGTTCAAAAGCCTCAAAGATACCTGAAAGTTGCAAAAATTCTCAACAAAATTACACAGTCAGAGAATAACAGCTTAAAATCAGAACAAACTCACACTCCCCCACACTTTAAACCAAGGAGTGTCCTCAGTCCAAGAACAACTACAGTATAAGAAAATAAGGAAGGGAGAGTAAAGAGTAGCTGCACAAAGTAATCAACCCACAAGAGAAACAATATCAGCAAAAGAGTTAAACCAGTTAATCAGATTAAATAAAGAGTATCCCGAGTTCAAAACGACTGAACAAAAGGAAAACGGCCACCAATGCCACAAAAACAACAACCTAGAGCTACGACACGGACACACAAAACAAAGCACACGTTTTTTTTACAAAATATTTGCCACGGGCTCGCCACTTTGTACATAAGGGGCCAGTCAGTGGTGGGAAAAAAAATTGCAATGAGTTTGGCCACTGACTGGCCACTTATGTACAAAGTGGTGAGCAAGTGGCCAAACTCATTGCAATTTTTTTTCCCGCCACTGACTGGCCCCTTATGTAAAAAGTGGCAAGCAAGTGGCAAAGGACACGAAGACACAAGAAATTGCAGACTCGCCGTGGACTCGCCATTTTACACTGAAGTGGCAAACAATTGGCCAAACTCACTGGAATTATTTCGCCACTGACTTGCCACTTATGTGTAAACTGGAAATTCAACCCACACACTAGCTTAAACTCATGCATCTATAGCTCAAAGTAACAAATATGAAGCTCTCACCCCTTCGAGACTAAAATAAACACAAAACAAACAAATGAAACCTCAAACAACCTTACAACTACTCATCTCCCCCACACTTGAACACAATGAAAAGAGAAAGGTAGAAGCATGGTTGTTAAGGATTAAGAAAAATGAACTACAAAACTAAAAATAGTCAAAGAAAACTTAAAACAAAAACTAAACTACTTTCCCTACTAGACATGCTTCCTTCCCCACACTTATCTCAAAAAAATCAGTCCAAATCAAATATAAGAGATAAGAAGAGGAAAGAAACAACTTGAAGCTCAGTCCAGCTTCAAGTTGTGCTTGAAGATCCAGAGGGGTAGCAGGGGTCTCCTCTGCAGGGAACTCTCATTGTTCCCCTCCCTCTGACAAGCAAACTGCTCAATTCTTGCTTCCTTCACACCTGTATCACAAACAAAGATAAAATCATATAAAGAAAGAGGTGTATGAAGAGTGTATAAAGGAATAACAAAATCAACAATAAGAGGAAGAGTAAGAAGTGTTTCTATTTTTGTTTCAAGTTGTATGGAACATGAAGATTGGGGTGGTCATGTGGGTGATTTTTCATCTTTTTCTTCGGTCTCCAACACCGTGGACTTTTTGGAAACTTCAGCTATTTCCAAGGGATTGAGCAACGAACTCTCAACACATTGTTGCTCTTCTTCTTCTTGTTCCTCCAAGTACATTCTTGACTTAACAACTTCAGCCTCATCAAAAGTATGCAGGACAAGCCATTGAAGAACCTGCTCATAATGTTCATCATCATCACACTCACCAAAGCATTCGATGAAGTTGAACAATGGATCATCACCAGGAGAAGAAGATGGGAGAGTGGTGACAGGAGAAGGGATATCATCAATAACAATAATCTCATCCACATCCTCACTATCACTATCCTCAACTGATGACTGAAGCACCGTATCATGTTGCTCACCCAACCTTTGAGCGGGTTCTAAAATGAAATCTTGTAAATGTTGCTCCTCTAATCTCTCAAGTTGAGAATGAGTTGATTCCACTGCTTGCTTAGGAGGTGGCACAAGGTCTTCCACAGATTTCTCAAGAAAAAAGTATCCTACACTCATAGCTTGGCATTCTGAAGTTAAACACTCAAGCATCTTTTGCATTTCAGCAACCTGTGAGTCCACCTCCACCATACCATTCGCAAAGATTTGTGAAATATCATCAGCACACGGCATTGGTGAGGGTTGGAACGAATTTGTCATGGATGGTTGGTTGGGGGTTTCAAAGTGACTTGGGGCTTCCCACTGATAATTAGGGGCTCCAAAATTGTACCCGTCATCCCTTTGGAAACTTTGTTGACAATTCCATCCAAAATTGGTGTTGGAAGAATGATTACCCACTCGATGATGTCCCAAAAATTGTGGATTTGAAATTGGGAGAACTCCATGAAGATGATAACAATCACTAGCCACATGCATGCTTGATCTGCAAAATGAGCAAGGAAGTGTGAACATGTCATGTGGTTGTGCTCTAGGTGGAATTTGTGGAGCTTCGCTATATTGCATTGGGTAACCATTGTACCTGAAAGAAGAATTGTAGGAGTTATGAGAACAATCATATGACCCATAATATGAATTAAAAGAATTATAAGGGTCATGAGGAGAGAAATGTCTTCTATCCATTCAAATTCAATCAATAAAACTTAGAAAACATCCTCCTAAAGTCACCATAAAAAAAATTCTAATCAACTTAAGTTTGATCTTTTATATTCTTTTTCTTTTTGAAATAAACCCAAATTGTAGAAACTTAACACTACCAATCGTTAAACTAAAGATAGTTCCCCGGCAACAGCGCCAGTTTGATCGCACCCGTCGTTAGGTGGTCAAAATACCAGAATTAAATGCACTATAGTGGTGCAATCCGGGTCGATCTCTCGAGGAACTTCTAGTAGTTTAAAAGCGAATAATGTTGAATTTCTACTTATTGGGTAAAGGTAATGGAGAGTTTCTTTGAAATGGTTTCTATTACCTAAGACACAAATTGAATAAAGCAATAAATGTTTTTGTTATTTTTGACTAAAAGGAGTAAAATGAAATTAATAATAATAAATGAGTTAAACAACCATTGAGAGAAAGGCACTCGACGGAGCATATGGATCAAGCAATCATCACTATATAAAATTATATCAGAATTATCTCACATTGATCATCCTAAGATAGTCACTAAACCAAGCAACTTAGATTAACAAACATATCATGAAAACATCCCAAACAAGACAAATTCATAACAAGACATGAAAACCTCATTGAATTGATGATAAATTGATTAAGAGTCACAATCTCTATAACAAATACTATTGTCAGAGCTAACACATCAATAATTATAACCAAACTAGCATTCACTCAAAAGGTTACAATGAAGATATATATGAAAAAATCAAGTTCAACTCTCAATCTAAAGAACAGAATAAGAATAACAATAAGATTCCAATTCTAAACCAAGAAACAGAACAAGAAAGAATCATAATCCGAATGTGAGAAAACTCCCTAGATGAAGCTCCTAGCTCATGCTTTAATCCATTGCTCCTCCGGGTTAAGGAGTTTAGCTACTCATGGTGCAGATTGTAACATCCTAAAATAAATAAATGAAGGAATAATAATAATAAATAAGGAAGTGAGTACAATTAGTAAGTGAAAAAAAAAATGAGTAAGCAAATGTATATATATATATACATATAGAGAGAGGCAATTACGCCTATATACCTAAATTAAATAACTATTTATAGTTTATTAATTATGTATATATATAGGTAAATGAAGATAGGCATTGACGATATAAAATAGAAAGAGTAATTTTAGGTGGGCCCATGGTGGTATATAAATAACTGTGAGAGCAAGAGGGTATAAAATATAGGTATTAGAATAACTTTTGCTGGGCCCATAGTCCGTAAAGTTGTAACTAGAAATAGTAACTAGGATAAGATAAAAATGGAAAAAATAACTTGGAGCAGAAGTTACAGTTAATGGATAAGACCTACGTGTCTTCAGATGAGAGATTTCTTTGCCTATAAAAGAGGACAAAAGTCTGAAAGTGAAAGTTAGAAAAAAAAGAAAGAAAGAGGAAAGAGAAATCTAAAATTTACAGAGAAGAAAGTGATAGTGAGAACAACAATTTTCTGCTCGTGTGCAAAAGAAAATAGTAAGAAGAAGAGTACTACTTTTAAACTGTTTTGTTTTAAAACCTGTATCAGTTATCTTGTTTTATTCTTCACTTAACTGTTCTGTTTTCTCTTCATTCGTCTGATTCTTTTCTTAGGAGGAAATTGATAGTTCATTAATTATAGTTTATTTTTCTTTCATCTTGGTCCTAATTTTTTTTCTGTTGTAGTCGTGGGTTTGCTCTATCTGTTCGTTTAGTTATGAGCTCTGAAGGTACTTGTCCCTATGTTTATTAATCTTCAAAAATTAATATATATACATACAAATATTATATATATATACATATATATATATATATACATATTCGTCAAAGCACAACATAAAAACATATCCACACATACATATAGCCTTTGATCCAAGATGTACTATTCTTGAAAGCCAATTGTACGAAATGACCTTGCATAAGAGATGAATACCTATGTAATTAATTATATATAGACATATGTATGTAAGGAAGAGGTGGGTCATGGCAAGTTATTACTTTAGTAGGTAGTGGTACATAAGCTTTTCTTGATATAGACATATATATATATATGTATGTATATATATTTACATATCTATTTATTGAATGGTCCTATTTGACAATAGGTATTGGTATGTCCTATTAGACATATCTAGTTACTGTCAAAACAAATATGACCTGTACACAAGAATGATTAATAAGCGAAGTTTTATTATGTATGGTTTCCGTTTGGATCCAGCTAGGGACGCCCTAGATACGGACGGTGAGTGAGAAAAGCCACTGAGGTGAGTGAGGAAAGCCACCACCATATACAAGATACAAAAAGGGAAAATAATTATATATATTTGTATTTGTTCTATTTTCTTTTCACTCATGATACTATTATCTCATTGATACAGCTAGATATATTATGAAATTTTATTAAGGTCTTTCTTACTTACTGGGAATTTTTAATTCTCATTATCTCTTTCATAATGTATCCAAATCGTGAAAATGCTGATGTGCAGATGGGTTCTTGATGTATTTTCTACCTGGGTTGTTATGCCTGTGTTGGGGAGTCTCCCGGTTTTTACCGGAAAAGGATTAACTTTTACATATTATCATGAGAACCTTAATAATCTGGCAGTTCACGCGGTTCCGATTAACATTATGCCAGGTGTCCCTGGAGAAAACGCTGTTCCAATGGCACCCAGAGGAGTACCCAACGGACCCGATATGGAGAATGGGTTCTAAGTAAATAAAAATAAATAAATATGTGAATATGTAAAAAATAAATAAATAAAGATGCAGTAGCGATCTTAGTTTTAACCTTGTGATGTTGTTTTTTGGTTGTAATATAAGGACGATCTATGTAAAGGCAAACTAGGATCAAATGTATATATCTATGTGTGTATGCTAGTGAGTTTCTCAAGAAAAATCTGTATGTAAGAAAAAAAAAAACCACTTTGTAAAATGGGCAGTAAGGTTTTTATATATATATATAGTACATAAATCAAGAAACTCAACTAATAAATAGACTTTTTATAGAAACAAAAACATGAACTGTTAGATATGAACATTAAGTCATGAATTCACATATCAAAATTTTAGACTATATACGAAACATGCCATGCATTTGGTTCTAAGTTTTAAGTCATGCAGCATCAAATCAAGATAGCAAGTTATAGGGACAAACAAATCTATTTATAAAATGATAATCCCTATATATATATTAAATATATATATGAGTACGTAAAGGAGCCTGGTGTGGCTTATCTATTACTATTTAATACTTATATATAGTATAAGAGGAAGGCAAGTACTGTTGGGAAATCACAGAGTCCCACGCAGCGGAAGCGATAAAATAAAAAAAAACTTTAAAATAAATAGTGCAGGTTTTTGTGATTTCTTTCCCAGGATCCACTATTTGAGCCTATACTAGAAGAAGGATTAGAATTTTACCCAAATCAATCGGTAGCTTTTGTCTGATGCGATTCCGAGAAGCCAACTTCAAGTGTTCTTCCTCCGCCGGTGATCCACACCAACAGTTTACCGACACCAAGGTGCTAGCCTTCAGTTCTTTTCTCCAAAAGAACTCGGGACTCCAATCTACGGTGTTCTTGAAATTCAAGAACAATTCTAGAATCTCCAAGAATGATGGCGCCTATGATCAAGAATCCAATTCTTGGTCTCACACAAGCTTGTAACACAAACCTTAAAACTCTTTTAGATTTGTGCGCCACTTTCTCTCTCTAGAAACTAGGCTTGCGATTTTCCTTCTCTCTCACCAAGTGCAAAAATCGAATTTTTCTCTTGTGAGTGTGTTAGGCTAAAAGTCAAATTTTCTATTCTCTCTCTTAGCTCTATAGAAGTCGACTTTAGCCAATATATACATAGGGTTTGGGGAGTTTGATAATTATAATTAGGGAATCCCTAAATTAGTGGATTATCAAATTATAAAATTATGAGATTACAATAATATCATAATTTTAGGACTTGAATTCCTAATTAAAATATTACCTTAACATTTTAATTTGAATCCAAAATGCAATCTTTGAGAATCAAATTGGAAAATCAAATCTTCCCTTGATCCCCAAGTCATGCGCCATCTCCCCTTCAATTATGTTGGAATTTAATAAATCAAAATAACAATCCTAACTCTTAGGAAGTTATAACTAACTCATTATCTTCCAACAATATTGAATTAAAATATTACCCTAATATCTTTAATTCAAATCTTGAATTCAAATTCGTTATTGAATTAAAATATTACCCTAATATCTTTAATTCAATCTTGAATCCTGAATTCAAATTCCCTATTAATTGAATTAAAATATTACCCTAATATCTTTAATTCAATCTTGAATCTTGAAATTAAAATCAAATCTTGAATTCAAATTCAAATCCAAGTCATGACTTTAATTAACAAAACATTTTTATTAATTAAAATCTCTATATGAGGCGCCACCCTCATACCTAATATTAGTGGGTTTAATAAATCAATAATCTCCTAACTTTTAGGAACCTTATCCAATTTATTATTCCCTAATATTATAATTGTAAATAGATTAATCCCATTAACTATTTAACAATTAATACATTTAAACTTGTCCCACAAATTTAAATATCATTCTTGTAGATATTATTTAAGACAAGACTTCATGTCCTAGACATTTAGCTATGTCTTAAATTGTGTCACCGGAGTGACTCACGAATTAACCCTAATTCGTGTCCCTTTAAGCGGTATCTAGATCCTGCTCGTGTGTGACCCAGTAGGCCCCACGTGAAGTTGGCAGCAAGCCATCTCTATGGCTCACAAGTCGAGATCGGACTCTAGCAAGCCATCACGACTACCCAAAACACGTGAGTTTATCGCTTAACACCAAACGATCAAACCTTAGTACTACCTTGTTTTGATCCCGATTGTCACACGGTATTTTGGTCATGGATTAGGCACGGAAAAGTCATCCTAAATCCAAACCATAACTTTCTCGATTTCCTGAGTTAGTCCCATTTCCCTGTGTGGCCACACATTCCTTGGACAGACTCATCGAGGGGCCCAGTTAAATATCTCTCATTTATAATGAGGGACAAAATTCCATCTTGGTCAACCACATTCCTCAGCACGGTAATCAACCAAACCCGTACCTAACCCTTATGGCTACCCTGCTACGGGCAACGTTAGACTAGGCCAAAGTTTGACAACTACAACGCCGAAATAATCAAGACCTCAGGTCTAAGGGCATCGTGACAGGTGTACATGAGAGGCTAGCTCATGACTAAATCCCATGCAGGACTCTCCGGGTCGGTCCAGCAACTTGCAACCGCTTACATAATTGCACCATGACTCTCGTAAAGCATCTAGTGCATGTATCTCCATACATCGAGGTCATGCTGGTCTTAGTTCATTTCAAGTTCCCACCTGAATGAGCGACCAGGGACAGTTTAGACTAATTATCACATAACTAATCAGGGATTGTTATCATAGTAAACATGCTAATAATATGATAACGACTCAATTTATCATCCATAAATTAGTCAACCAGTATGTTCACACATACAAAATGATTGGCCCTAGGGCACAATCTCCAGCAAAGCTCGGTAGCGGCAGTGGTGCTGCTGACGATGGTGGTGTTGTTGTTGCTGCTGATGGTGGTGGTGGTGGTGGTGAAGATAATGATGAATGAAAAACTTTGAGCTAAGAGACCAAAACGAAACTTTGAGCAAACTTGAGGGACCAAAATAGAATTTTGGCAAAAAAATCGAGGTTATGGTATAATTGACAACAATGTGAAACGTTGGGGGCATAACTGACACAAAAAAAAACATTGAGGGCATAACTGAAATTGACCCCAAACTTTAGGGGCACCAACAAATCTTTTGCCAAAACTATAATATTTATTCATAATATGTCATATCTGTCATTATTTTCTATTGTTTGTCATGATAAACTCATAAAAAATTAATTTTTTATTTTGAAACTTATGAATATATGTCGTATGGATGTTGTACGAGTGTTGGACAAAAATACGTGTCTGACACAATGACACAACATGTGTTTGACACGACGACATATTCTTTAAATAAAGTGTCTATGCTTGATATTTTAAACCTAAAAATTGTTGGGCTTTCATTTGAAGTCCCACATCGGTTGGGAATAAAAAATTGAGGGGTGGGAAGCTTGTATAAATATGAGTGAGGTATGAGCTTCTTTGACACCACAACTTACATAGAAATCCTAATGGGTGTATTGGGGTTTGGGTAGTTGTGAGTCATTTTTGAGAGAGGGTTTGCCATTTTCTCCGATCAAAAATTGTATTGAGAAGGGTTTGTAATTTTTCCGTGAAAAAATTACAAATAGTGAAGTTTGTCCCAGAGGGGGTCATGGAGTAGGTCTTGAGGCACCGAACCACGTTAAAGTTTTGTGTTCGTTGCTTCGTTTCCTCTTCCTTTATTTCTTGTGTGGGTTGCGCTTCCGCCCAACAAGTGGTATCAGAGCTGTGGTTTCGGCCTAGGGAGGAAGAAGGGAGAGGAAGGAGGAAGTGGGTCAGCCAGTCAGCAGAAGGTTCCGGCACTGTAACGTTAAGAGAGGTTGGTTCAGTCTAACTTTTGATTTTAATTCCAGTTTTGAAGTTAGTTTTCTGGAATTTGGAGTGGTTGTCTGTTAGACTGTTTGTGGTTGTTGGTTGCTTGTGGTGCTGGTTATTGGCTGTCTTCTGTGGTGCTGGTTATTAGTTGTCTGTTTGTATGATGATGACAACCATGAAGTTTTAAAGTTCCGTTATTTGATGGGAGAACAGAATTGAGATAAAAGATTAAAAGTGGAGGTGTTGTGCGCGCAACGAGGAGAGGTTGTGCGAGTGATGAGATGCTACGTTGGCAACGAGGAGATGCTGCACAAGCAAGAAGAGATGTCATGCAAGTGAAGAGATATCGTGCTGACGATGCTATGCAAGCGATGAGGGGACGCCACGTACGTGATGAGAGGATATTGTGTTGGTGACGAGGATATGCTACACAAGTAAGAAGAGATGTCAAGCAGGTGAAGAGATACCGTGCTGACGATGCTGTGCAAGCGACGTGGAGATGCCACACAGTTTATTTGAGGGAGGACTAGAGTGTTCTCCGAGATGGAGATCAGAAAGCTGAGTACGTAGACATGTCAGTTTTTTTATAGAGTTTGATTATGTGGGACTTTAAATGAAGGGTGGATTTGTTGGGCTTTCATTTGAAGTCCCACATCAGTTGGGAATAAAAAATTGAGGGGTGGGAAGCTTTTATAAATATGAGTGAGGTATGAGCTTCTTTGGCACCACAACTTACATAGAAATCCTAATGGGTGTATTGGGATTTGGGTAGTTGTGAGTCATTTTTGAGAGAGAGAGTTTGTAATTTTCTCCGGTCAAAAATTGTATTGAGGAGGGTTTGTAATTTTTTCGTGCAAAAATTACAAATAGTGAAGTTTGTCCCAGAGGGGGCCGTGGAGTAGGTCTTGAGGCATCGAACTACGTTAAAGTTTTGTGTTCCTTTCTTCGTTTCCTCTTCCTTTATTTCTTGTGTGGGTTGCGCTCCTGCCCAACAAAAATGCACCAATGTGACTTTTGCATCATACATTCATACAAGTTATTTCTTTGCATCATATATAGATTTTTGTGGTATGAACTGACATGCAGTTTTGTTTATTCCAACTGGGATATATATATATATATATAAATTTAATATAATCTTTAACTTTAAATCAATTCAAACGTTACATGCACGCCAAGCCCCTAGTATATTATATGGCTCCACCCCTTTATAGTTGGTCAAAAATAGTGAATTAAAAAATTAAAAAAGAAAAAAAAATCACCACTCTCTCTCCCCACTCACTCCCCCCACTTCTTTAAAAAAAATAAATGAATTAACAAAATGCAAAAAACAATTAAAAATTAAAAAAATGTCACCACTCTTTCTCTCCACTCACTCTCCCATATGAGGTAATTTCAAATTGGTCCTAAATATTTTATTTATTTTAGATGAGTCTTACATATTTGTATAATTTATCAAATTGATCCCAAACTTACTCTTTTATCAATATAAAAATTTAATATAATCTTCAACTTTAAATAAATTCAAATGTTACATGCACGCCAAACTCCTAGTATATATATATATATTATCATATGTATAGTATAAATATAAACATAAAAACTTCAAAAACTATTTGACATCAGTACTAATCTTTTGACGGTCAATTAATCTTGTGATATTATTATCTAGCAATATCATAAATACTATTTGTTTTAGAAGACCTGCATAAAAAATTTAGAAGAATTTAACGCGTATTATATATTTATGGACCTATCATATATGCAAAATTATTTTGATTCATGAATGATAATAAAGAAAATTGCAATATTGTTAATATTTTTTTTTGTAACACAAAGAGGCCTACAAGCCCAAAAAAATTGTTAATATTTTTAAATGAAATAATTTACATATCATATATGGAAGCATTTCAACAAGGTATATGCTTTATATCAATAATTAAACATCCCAGATTCACCAATTTAATGAATGATATATTAAAAAACAACTGAGAATTTAATGTTGATTTTTATATTTTAACCATTTTTGATTCAAACATAACAATTGCGTTTAGCTAACATATGGTAATTTTTTTCTCATGGAATAGAAATTTAAAGAGTGAGTTAAAAAGCAGAGCAAATTAACAATTTGATCCGTAGAAGATCATTATGTTAACCACTCAATATCTAAAATATTGAAATATATAATTTGGTATCAGAAAGAACCAAACTGTATACTCATTAGTCGTTTTAATGGACTAAAAACTATACTATTTGATTTTTTTATTAATTAATGAGTATATTATTTGATTCTTTCAAGATAAACTGAATAGAAAAAATCTATTATTTAGTTCATTAATTAGTCATTGAATAATCAAAATATATTACTCAGTCTTTAAATTATTGTAATTGTCAATGATTTGGTCAGTGTGTCAAATTCAGTGACCAAAAAGCACAAATTCAATACAAATTCAGGAACAAAATAATATAAATTTAGTATAAGTTCAGGGACAAAAAAAGTATAAGATCAGTTCAAATTTAGAGACTAAATAATATTAATTTAGTATAAATTCAAGAACTAAAAAATATAAAATTAGTACAAATTGAGAGACTAAAAAATATGACATTAATTCAAATTCAAAGATAAATCGTTTCTAGGGACCGAATAGTTAATAATAATTAAATATTTCAAGAACTAAATCATTAATTTTAATTATTTAAAATTTGATTAATTGAGTAGACATAAAAAAAAATTTCAATTACTCTAAAATTTTAATTTACTATATTACTCTAAAAATTACAAAAAACGAAGAAAGTGGATAACTAGAGATAGAAAGATAGACTTACCAAAAAGAAAAAAAAGAGATAGAAAGATAGAAGAAAAAAAAATGTAGAGAGAGAGAGGGAAAGTATGAGTGTAGTAATGGTAGATGGTCATTCATGAGAAGGAGAGAGAAAGAGGTAGAGGGAGAAGTAGTAATATCCGTGAAGCCGCACAGAGAGGCTTAATGAAAGAGAGGTTATACAGAAGAAAGAAAATCATAAACAAATTACATTGTATTCTCTTTCTCTCTCTCTCTCTCTCTCTCTCTCTCTCTCTCTCTCTCTCTTTCTGCCATTTTCGCTTTCTATCTTTCACATTCTTTGCTTCCTTCTTCCTTCTCATTCATTCTCAGGATACCAATCTCTCTCTATCTCTCTCACTCTCATGTCTTCAGCTTCTCACAACTCCTCTGTTTCTTTCGAAGCTTAGCTAGCTAGCTCACATCACCAGCATCGGGATACAGAAAGATTCGTCTGCTTTTGTATAATAATAA
The DNA here is from genome assembly GCA_003254925.1 of Chamaecrista fasciculata. Lineage (NCBI taxonomy): Eukaryota > Viridiplantae > Streptophyta > Magnoliopsida > Fabales > Fabaceae > Chamaecrista > Chamaecrista fasciculata. The sequence continues at coordinate 23,098 of QANZ01041045.1, read as the reverse complement.
CTTGGACTCTTTGGGTTTCTGTGCTATTGGGGTTTTGGATTTCAATCAGAAGAATAGACAGAGACAATGTCGCAAACCGGCAAGTCTATGCAAGACGCGGGATTCGATTTCCTCTCGGCTCGATTCCGTGATTCTGTGAGTTGTGAAGAGAACAAGCCAGATTTCAAAGAGCTCGATCTGAGCTCGCCGGTTTCGCCGTTTAAAATCCGCGGCGGAGGTAATGGCGGCACCGTCGGTGGTGGTGCCGTCGCCGCCGCTACCTCGAGCTCCAGTTCGAGTTCCTCCGGCTCAGTTTCCGGCAGAAGCAGCGTGCCGAAGTTGCCGAGAAGACCAGATGGGAAACCAAGCCACCATTCCGGCGAACTCACCGGCTGTTTCGAAACCTCCGAGAGTCTCCGATCCGCCGCGGCAACGCGAAATCCCATCAAGCCGGGTCATCGGAGATCTGTTTCCGCCGGAGCGCCGTTAATCTACTCCGGCGAGAGCTTCAGCGGCAACAACAGCAATTACTCGAACGGCGCGACTTCGGGGACTAATTTGTTTCCTACAGGAAACATTTGCCCATCGGGGAAGATCCTCAAATCTGGAATCGCGGCATCTCGAGCTGCTTCGAATCGAACGGATGTGTTGGGTTCTGGAACAGCGAACTACGGCCATGGTAATATAATGCGTGGTGGTGGCACGAAATTGAGTAATTTTGTGGATGAGAATGTTTCTACAGGGAATTCTTCTCAGTCTGTGAAGAGAAATATGGGTGGTTCTGGTCCAGAGGAGTTGAAGAAAACTGGGAATGAGCTGTATAGGAGTGGTAATTTTGTGGAGGCATTGTCATTGTATGATCGTGCTATTTCAATGTCCCCGAACAATGCCGCTTGCCGGGGCAACCGGGCAGCGGCGTTGACAGCGTTGGGGAGGTTGCCAGAGGCGGCCCGGGAGTGCGAGGAGGCCGTGAAATTGGACCCGGGTTATGCCAGGGCGCATCAGAGACTGGCTTCCCTTTGCCTGCGGTAAATGTTCTGTTGTCCTCTTCCTCAAAATGTGGAATTGTTAGATCATTGCAATGAGTCTTGTTTGTTCAACCACGAGTTCTTCCTATTTATTAGATTCTGATTGATCATTAAATTCACTAATTTTGATTGCATTGGTCTTACTATTGGTAACGGTAGCCATCACATCACATGTAGTTGATGATGTAGTTTCCTGTGAATTTGAATGTGTCTATGAAGTTGTAATAAACCTTGTTCATCTCAGTAAGTAACATCAGATTGCAGTTTAATCAAATTAAGAAAAATGGCGGGATCTTGAGTTTTTGCTTTTCTCTTATGTCTTTCAATGCACTAGGAGCCATGTATTTTTATCTGATTAATCACTCATTTTACTTTACATAACTGAAGTTGGAATTTTATAGCTAGACTGTTTCATTAGAGTTAGACACATCAAATTTGTCTTGACTGAGGATCATTTTACATAACTGAAATTGGAATTTATACAGCTTTGGGCAGGTCGAAAACGCCAAGCGGCATCTCTTTCTCCCGGGGCAACAGGTGGATCAATCTGAACTGCAAAAACTGAGGTTATTGGAGAAACATATAAACCGATGTACGGAGGCCAGAAAGATTGGTGATTGGAAGAGTGCACTTAGAGAATCAGATGCAGCCATAGCAGTTGGAGCAGATTTCTCCCCGCAGGTGGATTCTTCAGCCTAAAATCTCAACTTCCTAATAATTTTTTCAATTTCTAGTAGGAATCAACTTAGGTAAGATTCTTTATATCTTTGCTATAAAGTTGTTCACTAAACATATGACACGGCAAAAATTGTGCATGGCCAATTATGGTAGAGAGAGAATATTAATCATACTTTTTTGACCAATCATAGAAGAGAGAAAATGTAAATTAAGCTTATGATTGGAGGAGCCTTATAGCAAAAATATAAGAAACGCTAGCTAAGTTTTTTCCTTTTGGGTATTCCATCACTCTAACTTGCTAGATTGCTACTTACAGCTTGTTGCTTGCAAAGCGGAAGCCTATTTGAAGCTCCATCAACTCGAGGACTCTGTTTCAAGCCTCTCAAACATTCCCAAATTGAAAGGTTGTCCTCCATCATGCTTGCAAACCAAGTTCTTCGGAATGCTTGGTGAAGCCTATGTGCCCTTTGTTTCTGCGCAGGTTGAGATGGCATTAGGAAGGTAATCAGCTATACATTCTATGCTTAGAATGCAAGAGTTTACATGACTTTTAGCCTTTGAATTACATGAACAAATAGTGGGTTATTTCAGGTTTGAGAATGCTGTAGTAGCAGCCGAAAAGGCTAGCCTGTTAGATTACAACAACGCAGAAGTTGTGAGGGTTCTAAATACCGTGAAAGTGGTGGCCCAAGCTCGTTCCCATGGCAATGATCTTTTTAGCTCTGGCAAATTCGCTGAAGCTTGTTCTGCCTATGGAGAAGGCCTTAAATATGACACTTCGAACTATGTTCTATTCTGTAATCGAGCTGTTTGTTGGTCTAAACTTGGACTGTGGGAAAAATCTGTTGAGGATTGCAACCAAGCTCTCAACATTCAACCAAACTACACCAAGGCCCTCTTACGCAGGGCTGTGTCAAATGCAAAGGTGGGTGTGTATGTGCGTCTCTTTTTGTTCTGGTAAAGCTTGTTTCAGTTTTTTTTTTTCATGATTTTTAATCTTTACAGCTTGAAAGATGGGCAGAAGCTGTGAAAGATTACGAGGCATTGAAGCAGGAACTTCCTGGAGACAATGAAGTTGTCGAATCCCTTCGTAAGGCTCAAATAGCATTGCAAAAATCTCGTGGACAGGATTTTGCAGGGAAGCTTGAAGTTGAAGCTGTCTCTGCATTAGATGACTTTAATGCTGTAATTGCTTCTGCTGGTAACTTTTCAATGGCTTCATTTTGATCTCAGCAGGTTTTATTCATCAGGTTTCCTATTCTTCATATTCTGTCTAAACGGAAATAAGTGAACTTTCAGGTATTTCAGTTGTTCATTTCAAAGAGGCATCAAATGAACAATGTGAAGAAATATCCCCATTCATCAATATGCTGTGCGTGAGATACCCTTCTGTTAAATTCATTAAGGTACGAGAAAGTAGGTGATTTTTGTGTACTTCTCTATCATGATGCCACTGTATGTCTAAGTTTTTACTCTCCTTTGAAACTCAATTGAAGGTGGACGTGGAAGATTGTCCAACTATAGCAAAAGCGGAGGGTATAAGAACTGTTCCAACTTTCAAAATTTATAAAAATGGGAAGAAGGCGAAGGAGATGATTCGGCCAACACATCAGTCCTTAGAGGAGTCAGTGAGGAACTGTAATTTTCTCTAGCGATTCTAGATAAGAATTTATACCCATTTGCATTCATGAACTGCTCAAACCACAGCAATTGAAGATTAGGTCATTGGTTAAAAGTTTTTCTTGTGATAGTAGTACACAGTTGCATACAAATTCTTTCACAATGCTTTATAGGCAAGATAAACACATAGTCAGAGATAGCGAGTTGTTGGCACATTTTGAAATCTTTGATCGATGTATATCATTCCAAAGGTTGCCAAAGGTGGCTCCTTTTTCTTTTCTTGATGTTTTTATGCCAGCCTTATCACAAGAAAGCTGTTTCTGCCAGGAACCAACCCAAAAGGGTGAAGGAATTTTTTTTTAAAATAAAAAAAAGCTGTCCATACTCCACAAATTGAATTTCTTATAGTACCTTGTGTGAGTACAGAGTGAGAGAGAAAAGTGAGGGGTATCATATGGGCTTAAGCTAGAACTTTATCAGATTTTAGATTCTGGGACCATTGGTAATCTATTTCTGGATGGACAGGTCATTTTGAAACTAATGATGAATGGAGTCTCAGAAGAAAACATAGTGTCCCACATAGGGATATGGATTCTTTGAAGTATGATATCTGATACATTTTGTGCAACTTAGAGAGAGATAATAAGATGTAAAGAGAGAAAGTGTAGGTTTTATACACTATTTTTCTGAGATTTACTTTGTCTCTCTATTTTTTTTACCTCTCTCTAAACGTACTAAATATTACACTTTAGAGGATTCAAATTCCTGGCATACACACACACAATCACACGTGAATCTGATCAGAGAGAAAGCAAGTTGTTGGGCAGTGAGCTCCAGTGGGTGTTAATATTGTTTGTCTATGGTAGATATAAGCAAGCAAATGATGGTGTACTAGTGTAGTACTACTTGCTGCATGTGTATTTTACTATCTAGTCTCTAGTCTGTGTTGGTTTGCTTGAAACAGAGTACTTTCTCATTGGTGACTTTGGATGCAGACGCATCATTCATTGTTTTTTTTTTATTATTATCTTTTTTCTGTGGCTATTCTGTTCTGTTAAATCTTTTCTGGCTTCAAAGGCTGACCCATTAATCAGATTGATTCTCTTTGAAATTTGTGTACCACCAATTCATCATTAATACTTGTAAGTTGTAAGTTGTAACTCAACCCTTTTCTTTTCTTCAGAGTCTGGAACTAATCTTTTCTTCTCCAAATGGAAACGTTTTTGGATAATCTCTCATTTGTTTTTCCCATAGGTTTCCGGAGTTCAGAGAGATTAATATATATATATATATAATACGAGTATTCTCTTTTGAGTTAATATGTCTCTCTCATAATGAGAGCACTTATTGATAAGTATAGGTTTAGAAAAAGAGATTAATGGACTTTCATCTCACAATGACAAAGTGGAAAAATATTATCCTAAAAATAAACCATGTGGGATTTTTTTTCTTTTTCAATTTTGCCTTTTCTTTCTGGAAAATAACTGTATTATCCTGACAATCGGAGCATTTATTTAATACAATTTTGAAGGTAGATTTTTTTTTCTATTTTTGATGCCGCGAAAACAAAGTCAATTAGCATAGTTGTATCTGTTTATACTTTATACTTTATAACACATCTTTTGTTGATAAATCTCTCAAATGTGAGATTCGTATTTAATATCTAAAGAAAAACAAAAATGGTATAGATAAGAAGATATCTCGAAAAATCAGAGCAATGCTAAATATAAGGAAAATTTTCTTTTTTTTTTTTTGGTAAAAAGGAAAATTTTCTTTATCCCCAAAATGGTAGATGTCATTGTGTTGTTAGAACCGGACGGTCCAACCGNTTTATGACTTATTAGATTTTGTTTAAGATGCATCAAGTCCATTCACTTGCTTGAAAAAATGCATTTAATCTATAATCTTTAGTAGTGGAGAGAAAAATTATATTATTTAGATGAAGAAATGTATTTAGTAATAAATTAAATGCATCTCTTAAACCACAAACAAAAAATATATAGTATTTATATTTAATATATTAAAAATAATTATTTATAGGGTCATCCGATCTGATCGATGGTTCAACTGATTGAACCAATCCGACCGTGAACCGAATGCTTGTCCAAGTCTCTATCCGGTTCGATTCTGACAACATTGGATGTAAACGAGTTGTCTTGTTCAAATTATTAGAAAAAAAGACAATTACCTTGATTTTCTTTTGGGCGATAGTTTTCTTTTCCACTTTATTATCGGTGAGAAAAAAGTCAATCAACTTAAGACTTCTATCTTCAAATTTATGACCTATAGATTATCAATAGATCTCTCTAACAAGTGAGACTCGTATCAATTACCCAATAATAAAAAAAAGGCTAAAGTATGCTTTTGGTTTCATAAGTTTTTCTCAAGTCTCAATTTGATCCCATAACTTTTTTACTGTATTTTTGGTCTCATATCTTTGGGTCAAGTTGCATAATTGGTTCTATATCTTTTGATCAAGTTGTAGAATTAGTCTCATATCTTTAGATCAAGTGAGACTGATGGTGAAACTTCTTGCAAATATATAAGGCCAATTCTGCAACTTGACCGAAAGATATGAGATCTAAAGTGATACGAGACCAAATATGTAACTTTTTGTAAAGATATAAGACCAAAAGTGCAACAAAAAGTTATTGGACCAAATTGAGACATGAGAAAAGGTTATAGGACCAAAAGTACACTTTTCCCTAAGAAAAGATGAACAAAATGGCATACATAATAATATATCTTTGAAAACCCGTTACAATGCTACTACACAGAATAGAAAGTGCAAACAAAGAAATTAAAGGTATAGTAGTGGATTTAGGATTTCATTTTATTACACTAAAACACAATAAGAGGAAAAAAAGAAAGAAAAACAAAAGATGTGAAATTGAAAAGAGATAGATAGATAGAGAATGACATAATTATAAAATTCACTGGCCAGCAGCAAAAGCCTCAACAGGAAAAGTCTTAGTGATACCAGCAAGACTCTTGAAATGAATTTTACCAGTGGGAGGATCATCCACAGTGATCTCACTCACAGGAGGCCACAGCATAAGCTCCTTGGCCTTCACTCCCTTAAGCTTCTTGATCTTCTTCTTTGATACATATCCTGTGATGTCTGTATCATAACTCACAAGCTTGCTGATTCTCTTGAACTCATGCTCCACCTGTTACAAATTTTCAAACCATGATGAGATAGAGAAATAACATTAAGGAAAAAGTATTATTGGTACTCCCAAAGTATGCAGTCATTTTCAGTTGTACCTCCAAAGTTTTGTTTTGGTCTATTATACCCTCAAAGTTAGTTTTCAGTTATACTCCAAAGTTTGAGGCATGAGAGAAATAACATTAAATTAAAAGGCTTTAATTTGAGGCATGACAGATTATATATATATATATATATTATCATCCTCTACATTAGAAGAAATAGATAAATCCTTTTTAGAAGGCAAAAGGATTATTGATACCCCAAAATATGTGGTCATTTTCAGTTGTACTCTCAAAGTTTTTTTTTGAATCAATTGTATTCTCAAAGTATGGAAAAAATTTCAGTTATACCCTCAAAGTTTTTTTTAGTCAATCATACTCCTAATGTTTCATATTTGAGCCAACTATACCCGCAAATACCTTCCAATTTTGGGGTACAATTGACACAAAAAAGAAAATATTGGGGTATAATTGACTCAAAAAAACCTTAGGAGTATAACTGAAACTAATTCCATACTTTGAGGTACAATTGACCAAAAAAAATTTGAGAATACAACTGAAAATGACTGCATACTTTAGAAATCTCAAGAGTAATTTTACCCTTTTTAGAATATAACATAAAGTCCATAAATTGAATTTGTGATCCTTGTTCATATTAATTCTTGTGTGGTATGAAGTACTGTTCATAAATAACCAACAGAAACAACACACAAGACATGCTTTTATATTAAAAGATAGGTAAAGGTACTGTTTTGGTCCCCAAATTTTATATCAATTGTCAATTTCGTCCCCATTCTTTTTTTGCGTCAATTTCGTCCTTAATATTTTGCATTTTAATCAATTTTATTCTTTTCTCTTACTTAAGCCAAATATTAATAACAGATTCTATACATGGATGATAACATGTAATATAAAAATGATTGAAAAATATGATAAAGTTTGTTGTTAATTTATTGAAAGAATTAAATTAATTAGTCTAAGGATTAAATTGACCAAAATGTAAAATATTAGGAACGAAATTGACTGTAAAAAAAATGAGAATAAAATTGACAATTGATGTAAAGTTTGAAAAGCAAAAAAATAATTTTTTTACCTAAAAAATATATCTATTAACTATTAATAGACAAAATTTGAGAGTTATAACTTTTTGTGTCTATTAATTTTTAACCAACTCCACTACTATATTAGTCAAAATCACTTTTTTTGTTCTTCAACTTTATATAAATTTTTAATTTCATCCTCAATATATATTCATTTATCATCAATTTTGTTATAAAATTTTTTATTTTGATCAATTTTATCATTTATTTTAACTCCATCTAAATATTAATGATTAATATAGCTTGTAACTAAAATTAATAAGAAAAAACTACTCAAATCTGAACTCATATTAAAAATTTGAGTAAACTACTAAATTGGTTCCTAAATTATTGACTCGCTGACAAATTGGTCCCCGAATTTAAGAAATTGACAAATAGGTCCTCGAATATTTCTAACGAGTCAAATAGGTCCCCGAATTTTTCTAACATTTGTCAAATAGGTCCTTCTGTGCATGTTATTCGGAGACCTATTTGACTAACGTTAGAAAAATTCAGGGACCTATTTGTCAATTTCCTAAATTTGGGGACCAATCTGTCAGCGAGCCAATAATCCAGGGACCAATTTGGTAGTTTACTCTTAAAAATTTTGGAGCATCACCTTCTTCTTCTGCACGATCCACATGTAACCTGTGCTCTTGACAAAGCCTGCTTCTATGACGTCAGCCAGAGGAAGAAGCCCTTCTGGCAGCTCGAACTCTTGAAGAAGAGACGCTGCCATTTTTAGGCCTTCCTCGTGACCTTTCTTCACCACCCCTCCTTCCTTTTCTGCCATTTTTTTTTTAATTATTTGATAACTTGCAATATGATGATTTAATTGATATTATATCTACATGTGTGTGTATATATATATATAGACTCCATTGAAGGAGATCAGGGTAAGGACTAAGTTAATTTGAGCTTGGTGGAGATCGAAATGATATTAACTACTTCCTTGTATGTATCGTCCATATTCGAGGTATACTAAGTTTTTTTTTTGTCTCTTGCTTAATCCCTTTGTTTCTTTCATTTGTTCTCATCTCACTAGTGAAACCAACAGAGTAGTAGGTTTTTTGATAGTGTAATGATCTATTATTTGCTTCAAGGCCCAATTGCTCCAAGTGCCCGGTAAAATATAAATTAATTTAATTTAAAATACATAAATAATGATCTTGGCCTTTAGAGCTAGGTATATAAAAAATATTGGCCAAAGTTCTATTTTGGTCCCTCAGTTATGTTTGGTGTTCTAAATTGGTCCTTAGTTATTTTTCGTTCCATATTAGTTCTTCAGTTTTTCAAAACTTGACACAGTTGGTCCCTCAAACGTTTTCCAACCATTTTTCCGTTAAAAAAAAAAGACAAAATAAACTTTCATCCCCCAAAATTTTAATTTTTTTACATTAAAGTCATTTTCTTTTTATAATAGGATCAAAACGTAAAAACAAAAACGAACTCATCGAAGAGATTCTCTCCAGGCTTCTGTTGGGAAATCACAGAGGGAGCGCAGCGGAAAAAAAATAAAAAAAAAATTTTAATTAAATATGCTAACTCTGTGATTCCTTCCAGGATCCACTAACTATGTTTATACCAGGAAAGTAAAGATGTTTACCTAATTTCAATCGGTGACTTATCGTGTTCGCGAATTTGAGAAGTCCACTCCGAGTGTCCTTCCTCTACCGGTGATCCACACGAGTAGTTTGGCAGATGCCTAGGTGCTAGCCTCCTTCACTTCTTCCCAAGTGAATACGGGAACTCTATCTATGATTCTTGAATAATCAAGAACTGTTCTTGATTATCAAGATTGATTGGGGAGTACTAATATTATCAGGTGCAGGTCCAATTCTCTTTCAAGAATTTCGACTCACTCTCACAATATTAGGACTAGGCGAATTTTCACTCTCAATAGGTGCTCTAGGCGAAATTCTTGGTCTAACCAAGAATTGATGTGTGTTGTGACTTGTGTTTGTGTTAGGCGCCTAGAGCCCTATTTATAGTGTTCTCATTCCTAGTTTTAGGGAATCCTAATCCAATTAGGAAATCTCTAAGATATTGGATATCCTAAGATATCTCAATATATCTTTTGATTTATAATATTAAACTTAATATTATAATTCAAAAATAAATAGGTGGCAAATTAAATTTGAGACTCAAAATCAAATCTTGATATCAAATCTTCTTTGCTCAAATCCTATTGGTTGGAATGAGTCATGAGGAGTTTGATTTTATAATTTAAATATTACTTTAATATTTATATTATAAATCGAAATTTGCCTATATCTTAAACTTAAAATGCAAGATCAAATCTTGCACCCCAAGAAAAGGAACTAGGCGCCTATCCTCATGTTAGCCTTGGAGGAATTTTATAACAACCCAAACTCCTTAGGTGGTTATAACTAATTCCTAACAATTTTGAATAAAAATATTACTTTAATATCTTTTAATTCAAATCCCATATCTTTTCAAAAGATATTTTCCTTATCTTTATTTAATTAATAAAAACATTTTTCATTAATAAAATTAAGATAAATGAGGCGCCACCCTCATCTCTTATTTCCCCAATATTAGTGAATTTAATAAATCAATAATTTCCTAACTTTTAGGAAACTTATTTAATTTATTTATTCCCTAATATTTTAAATAAGAATTTAATTGTAAACCTTTTTAACAATTAATTTATATTTAAATTTGTCTAACAAATTTAAAACCACAATCATAGATATTTATTTAAGACAAGATTTAATGTCCTAAGACATTTAACTATGTCTTAAATTGTGTCACCAAAGTGACTCACGAATTAACCCTAATTCGTGTCCCAAAATTAGCATCTTGATCCTGCTCATGTGTGACCCAGCAGGCCTCACGTGAAGTTGGCAGCAAGTCATCTTATGACTCACAAGTCGTGAGCGGACTCTAGCAAGCCATCACGACTACCCAAAACACGCGAGTTATCGCTTTAACGTTTTTAACGATTTAACCTAAATACCACCTTGTCATAATTCCTATTGTCTCACGATATTTTGGTCATGGATCAGGCACGGGAATGTCATCCATAATCCAAACCACAACTTTCTCGATTTCCTGAGTTAGTCCCAATTCCCAGCGTGGCCACGCATTTCTTGGACAGACTCATCGAGGGCGCCAGTTAAATATCTCTCATCTTAATGAGGGACAAAATCCCATCTTGGTCAACCACATTCCTTTGCACGGTAATCAACCAAACCCGTACCTAGCCTGTATGGCTATCGTGACAGGTGTACAGGAGAGGCTCGCTTATGACTAAACCCATGCAGGACTCTCCGGGTCGGTCCAGCAATTTGTAACCCTTACAAAATTGCACCATGACTCTCGAGAAGCAACTAGTGCATGTATCTCTATACACCGAGGTCATGCTGGTCTTGGTTCATTTACGTTCCCACGTGAATGATCGACCAGGGACAGTTTTAGATTAATTATCATATAATTAATCAAGGATTGTTATCATAGTAAACACGCTAATAATATGATAACCATTAATTTATCTCCATAAAGTAATTAATATGTTCAAAACATATTTATAAAATGATTGGCCCTAGGGCACAATCTCCAACAGCTTCTGGTGAAGTCGCTTCTGAAATTCAGGTGCGTATGCAAGTCATGGAAGTTGCTAATTTCCGATCCTTACTTTCTGATGAACCACCTTCGATTGTCTACACGAAACCCCAATTTCACACACCATAGGATAATTTTGAGTTCCACCACTACTGAATTCAATCTCAAGTAATGCTGTGTGAGTTCTTTGTTTAATAATCCATCCACAATTTGCGATGACCTAAATTACCCTGTGAAGAACAAGTTTCTCCATGATGGTATTATAGGCTCTTGTAATGGATTGCTCTGTTTCGCCATTAAAGGGGAATGTGTACTTCTATGGAATCCTTCAATTAGGGTTTCCAAGAAATCTCCACCTCTCGGTAATAATTGCAGACCTAGATGTTACACTGCTTTTGGGCTTGGTTATGATAATTTATCTTATGATTACAAGGTTGTGGCTGTGTTCTGTGATCCCAATGTGTATTTTAGCAAAACTAAGGTGAAAATTAACACTAACAGAGAGAGAGAGAGAGAGAGAGAGAGAGAGAGAGAGAGAGAGAGAGAAGTGATGTTTATTACTAGCCCAATGTTTGCTAAAGGTAAGGTTTTTGTATGTGAATGATGACCAATGTATGATGATTGATGAATGTGTTAAGTATGATAAGTGATGTATGAATGCTAAAGCATGTATGAATGTATGATGTACAAGATGAACATGATGAACATGTTGAATGTATGATGCATGATATATCTGTAATATGCATGACATGATGTATGATGACATGGTGATCAATCATGATGCATGATGAGTGACATATGTGTGACGCATATGAAATGGTGATGAATGAAAGGGTGCTTCAGCACAATGAAATGAACTTAAACAAAGTGATCACCACGGAAAGTAATGACGATGATGACTGGGGATGGTGGTAAGACCTACCCAGAGGCGTGCGTACCTAATGATGATGATCGGGACGAGGGACCCGCCACGGTGGCCATGGAATGTGTACACACTGGGGGACTCTCCGGAAGGCCAACTGCTGTGTTGGGGACCGACAAGCGATGATAATGGAAAGCTTACAAAAAGCTAAACTAAAGACGAAAGAAATGATGGAAAAGGAAAGATTTAAAGAAAGAATCCATTGCATAGCATTTGCATTTGCCTGGATGGCCTGGTAAGTATGTCTAACTTACCTGCTATGTTTTAAGTATGACATTGCATGTCAATATGATGATGATTGTGATGATAAATATGATGATGCTTATGATGATAAATATGATGAAGTTTAAGCATGACTCTATAATGATACTGAATGATGATGACTATCATGTTAATGATATGAATGATGGTGTTATGTGATGATGTATGACGGTGAAATGGATTAATTGTTAGAGTAGGAAATTGTATATGAGTGATTATGGAGGGTCAAGGATATGATGGGTAATTAGAGTTTAGTTTCCTACTAAGAATTCTCGAATTCTCACTCCTTCAACATTTCAGATGTCTGTCCTGGAGTTCATCATGTTGGTAGCCACGGAGGAGGTCCCGGTACCTCCGCCTGGGACGATCACGGTAATGAGTGACGTCCATCCGATACCGCTTCTAGTGTCAGGGGTTCCACCGGAGTCGGTAACCCACCACCCACTAGTTTAGCTTGATCTCTCCCAGCAAAATTAGATGTTTATCTGCCTGATGTTTGGTACAACTGATAGTTGTAGTATGTCAGGGCGGAGCCCTTAGACCAGCTGTTATAAGTTTATGTATATATGTATGTGCCAGGCAGAGTAGGGAATTCAAACTAGTAGTTTTATGTTTATGACGGTTATGATAGTATATGTGGCTTGGCCACGGTTGGTCAGGCCAAGACTGTTGACTTTGTATGACAGATAATTATATATATGATGATAGTACATTTAGTATACTATGATTGAATGATTAGTCATATATATCTAAGTTATAAATATATGTTATGTATGTTAGCAAGTAACAACCAGCATAAGCACGTATTCTGTGTCAACCAAGACCAGAAAAGAAAAAGAAAATTACCCTATTTCGAATGACCCAAGCCTATCTTTCATTTTTAAACCATGTTTCTTCCGCTAAGCTATGTGATATTTGACTCTAGAAGCTGGGATGTCACACTCTATATATATTTATATATATAGAGTGAGAGAGGGATAAAATAGAAAAAAAAAAGAAAGATGATTTTGTGAGTTTGATCTCCGTCTAATAACTAGACCTTTCTCCATGTAATACATGGGTTTAATTTTATAATTATAAACTAAATAATATAAAACAAAGAGAAAAACTCATTTTTTTTTCATTTTTACTAAACTAATAAATTATTCAAGTTGTGACTTTTGTATATTTTATTTATATAAAACAATGAAATTATGGGATTAACAAGTATATCTTATTGTTATATAAAGTTTATAGTTATATTTTATCAACTATGGAATATTTATATTTAGGTCAAAGTGCACTTTTGGTCCTATAACTTTTGTTTAGGTTTCAATTTGGTCCCAAAACTTTTTTTGTTGCACTTTTGGTCCTATATCTTTGTAAAAAGTTGCAGATTTGGTCCTGTGTCTTTATTTTATTTATATATTTATGATGTCATCCGGTTTGACTGTCGGTCCAACCGATTGAACCAATCAACGTGTGACCTGAAGGTCTGTCCGGGCCACTCTCCAGTCCGGTTTTAATAACATTGGTTTTAATAGGTTTATAATATTTTCTATTGAGATTCATAATACTTTTTTGTATTTGGCCCACAAAACTAACAAAAAAAAGCTAAAAAAGACTGATTTTTCCATAGAAAATAGTGACCCAGACGGTTTTCTAAAAACCGCTCTCGGTAACGGTTCAACCTGGGTCAATCCGGTCCGAAGCGTTTTGGGCGGTCAATTCTTCATAACGGTCCAATGGTCCAAACCGAGCTGTCTTCACTGTCAGGTCCGGTCTGGGTTTCTTAACATTGTATTAACCCACCTTACCCCATTAATAATAGTACAATATCTAATCAATGGAGAATGGTTTACCATTACCTTTTTTTCATTGAACTCCTAATCAATGGGATGATTCATCTACCTCACCCCACCCCACCCATCCCATTAGTGACTATCCCATCCAACTCTTCTAAAAACTCCCAATCATTTTTGATTAATTGTTACCTTCATTGGCTTCTTACGTTCTTCTTTCGCATGTGATGGATGATGTCTTTGCTTTGTACGTCTTTCTCGCCTCCTAAAGAAGCATTCCCTAAAATTGAATCCCTCTGCTCTTCCATGGTTGATTGGCTCAGATGGTAGCATTCTATTTTGGTGAATGCTTGGGAAGGCAAAGCAATGAGTGTGACATACATAGAGAAAGCAACAACAATAACAACAACAACCAAAGCCTTATCCCACTAGGTGGGTTCGGCTATATGGATCAACTGACACCAACGTGTTCTATCCTTGCACATGTCAACCGTAAGGTTATTGATAGCTAGATATTTCCGGATAATTTCATGGATAGTTTTGTTTGGTCTTCCCCTTTCTCGGGTTATAGGATTTTCTACCATTTGATCACCTCTGCGTACTGGAGCCTCTAAAGGTCTTCTTTGCACATGCCCAAATCACCTAAGGCGTATTTCGACCAATTTCTCAATGATATGCGCCACACCAACCTCCTCTCTGCTGACCTCATTCCTGATCTTATCCTTAATAGTATGACCACACATCCAACGAAGTATTCTCATCTCAGTCACGCTGAATTTTTGCTCATGCTGTCCTTTTATCGCCCAACATTCAGTACCATACAATAGAGCGGGTCTTATTGTCGTGTGGTAAAATTTTCCTTTTAGTTTAATCGGCACTTTTTTATGACGGATAACCGCTGAAGCCTTTCCCCACTTCATCCACCCCGCCTGAATCCTGTGATTAACATGCACAGAGAAAGCATTAATTAAAATTGAATCCCTTTCTTCACCTACTCCCACAAGTCATAATTGAAGTCAAAAAAGTCATGGTAACATTAGGGAGTACCCAGACTTTATAATAATGGTGAATGATATTCTATGTGATGACAAATTAATTAAGAAAAAAATTATTATTTAATCTCTTATAAATGACAAACTAATATTTAAATAATTAAAATATATAATTTAATTTATAAATTATTATAATTTTCAATATTTTAGTCTTTAAATAAAAATTTAGAAAAAGAGAAAAGAGAGAGAGAGAAAGGCATCACATAAACAGTTCAGATTCGAATAAATAAGTGTTGGAGATTGTGCCCTAGGGCCAATCATTTTATTTGATAAATATGTTGTGAACATATTATTAATTTATGGAAGATAAATTAATGTGTTGTCATATTATTTGCATGTTTACTATGATAACGTCCATGATTAATTATGAGATAATTAATCTAAAATTGTCCCTGGTCGATTATTTTTGTGGGAGCAAAAATGAACTAAGACCAGCATGACCTCGGTGCATGAGATGCACGCACTAGATGCTGGGACGAGAGTCATGGTGCAAT